>CM053570.1:4907853-5051283 GCA_028646485.1 Cryptoprocta ferox
ATGGATCAAGAAGACATGGTTTATCTATACAATGGATAACATAGAATGGATAACAATGGAATACTACATGGCCATGAGAAAGAATGAAATCTGGCCATTTGTAGCAACGTGGATGGAACTAGGGGGTGTTATGCTAAGTGAAATAAGTCAGGCAGAGAAGGACAGATACCATATGTTTTCACTCATATGTGGATCAGGAGAAACTTAACAGAGGACCATGGGGAAGGGGGAGGGGAAGGGGGGGCAAATAGTTAAGGAGAGAGAGGGAGGCAAACCATAAGAGACTCTTAAATAAGAACAAACTGAGGGTTGATGGAGGTGGAGGAGAGGGGAAAATGGGTGATGGGCATGGAGGAGGGCACTTGTAGGGATGAGCACTGGGTATTATATGCAAACCAACTTGACAATAAACTATAAAAAATATATAAAACAGAAAAGATGGAAAAAAGTGTATTATACAATTGTTCACTAAAAGAACCACTGAACAACATACCTTTTCCTGAAGATTCAGGATGAACATTTAAAATACTCATTAAAACATGCTGAATACATTGCACTTCTTAGAAAATGATGAGCTTTTTCATGATCCTTTCCCAACACCAAAGATTTCAGAACGCCTTTGTGAAAAAAAGTACAACAGACAAAACTAACTTGCTTTACATAAGTCTAGTGGCTTTTCTGCTATAAGCTGTCCCTCCTGGCTATTAAAACCTTTTGACAATTACTTATATACTTTGTCAAAATAAAATTTAGATATAAAAGATGTGCGAGGTAGTGTACTAGATGCTTGGGGAAATGTAAGAAATACAAAACACAGTCCTTGCCCAAGGGGAAACCTGGCTGGCTTGGTGACAGTCAAAAGTCACCAGGTTATCTCTGTGGTGGGAATCAATTACTTCTAAGTTTGAAAATAACTTGTTTAAAAAATACAGATATGCCACCCCCCCACACCTGCGTGCCCTCTCTCTCAAAATAAATTAACATTTAAAAAATACAGATATTGAAGTTGTTACACTGTGTTCCCATATGCCTTTTTCAATGGGAGTATGCCTTGGATTTATCTCCCATGGAAATAGTATCAGCCATGTGAATTTTTGCAGATAAAAGTCTAAAATACTGCTTGAGGAGGTAAAGTGGACAGACCTTTCACAGCTTTCTGCTGTAACACTCATCTTATTGCTAGGCTTTATCTTACAATCCAGATGGCTGAGGATGTCAGAAGTCCAATCTTACTAATTCCTAGGCTCATCTGATCTAATTAATAACCTGTAAAAACCTGTATTTTAATGGTTTGCTGTATATACAAGTACCAAACATTTAGAGATTTCTCAAACTGCATGTTTAATTTTTTAAATGTTTACTTATTTTTAAGAGTGGGAAAGAGAGAGAGAGTGAGAGAGAGAAAGAGCGGGGGAGTGGCAAAGAGTGAGGGGGACGGAGGATTTGAAGTGGACTCTGCTTACAGCACAGAGCCCGATGTGGGGCTCGAACTCACCAACGGCGAGATCATGACCTGAGCTGAAGTCAAGAGTTGAACACTTAACTGACTGAGCCACCCACATGACCCACTACTGTATACCTTTATAAGGATCAATCATTACTTCCACTGGCAAAGTCTTCCCTGGGGTTCAGTAACACCACATTTTTGGGGTTTGAATTCTGTTTTGACTAGTCCTTTTAATTTCCATCATCTGACCACTTGTACTGCAGACTCTACCTGGTGGTCTCAGACTTCCTTGCTTTCAACCACTATCTATGCAGTTTGGACCTCTCTCCTGAGCCCCAGACCTATTTAATAGTCATCACATTTGGAACTACTGAACACACCTCAAGTTTAAGAGACAAAAGCAAACTTCAATTGATTTGTACAAGATTAAGACTTGATTTCCTTAGGGTTTTTTTTTTTTTTTGCCTTTATCCCTCCAATTCCTTCTCTGCTTATTTCTAATTACTCCAATTATGCTTGAATTTCACCAGTACTTTGTACCACTATTAAGAGATTTTAACGTATACTTTTAATTCAGATTTTTCCTAACCTGTTAAGATTTTAGCTGCTTTAAGAGTAAGGGCATCCTTATTCATTTCGTACCTCTCCCTATGGAAACGTGGTAATTTTCAGTATTTGTTCAATGGATAAACACAAGAAAACACATAAAGGAACTCTGACAAGTCTCTCCCTGTTATATTTATACTGATAGGTTCTTTTCTATCTGGGGGCTTTTTGAGCCCATTAGCAGAAGCAGGAGTACTGTGTTAATTCTTCTCATAATTTAACCCAAACGCAAACAATTTCTTCTACCAGTATCACCTTCGGAAGCCTTCCCCGCACTAGGCTGAGGCACCACAATCTTAACCACCCCTCTTCCCCAATCTTGAGTGTTGGCTTCTATAACACAACAGTGCACCTGCTACCCACTAGGCCGCATGAGATAGGTGTGTATGCACGGTCAGTACCCAGCAGATGCTAGGGTTTAGCAAACGTTTGTAGACTGAATGAATTGACGAGGCCACATGAAGGGTCAAAGGACCACTTACTGCGCTCTGACAGGACTGGGAAGGCCCCACTCCGAAAGAACCTTCTTAAAAGATGCCTCTGGATAGCTAGGATCCCTAAGACAATTTATGGACTTTCCTGCAGTCTAAAACGCTGCTACTACTATCCCGGAAGGAAATTCTCCCACCATGAAGTCTACACAGAGACTAGGTCTCTAGCGGAAACCCTAACGCCAAGCCCCACCCCGTTCCTGCCCCCACCTGCTCCGCAAAGACCTGACTCCCGAAAGGAGCTGCACCGCGGCACGCCCGGGTATGTGCGCGCATGCGCAGCAAGCAAACCAGCTGCGACTCTGAGATTGGCTCTCTGAGCAGACGTCACATACGCCAGGACGGCCCCGCCCCCCTCAAGATGGCGATGCACTCAATACGGAAGGCGCGTGGGTGCTGGAGCTTCATCCGGGCACTTCATAAAGGACCCGACGCTGCTCATGCTCCCCAGGTAACCAAAGCCGGCCTTTCTCCCGCCAGCTCCCCACCCCGCTACGTCCTTCTCGTCTCCCCTCCCTCCCTTCGCTTCTCTCTTCCTGTTTCCTCGGGAGAGCATCGAGGTGTTCCTCTCCTAATGTCGATTCGCCTAAAGACTGCCCTCCTCCTCGGAACGTGGCGACGTTGCAAGGCTGTGCGATGACGTCAGGCGCCCGGGTGGGAGGAGCGCGCTTCTGCCCGCCCACTTGGCCTCCGTAGAACGTGGTCCGGACGCTGTTGCCGGGCAACGCGGGAAGCTGCGTCTGGTATGAAGTCCTGAGACCAGAGCACCGGTCCTTTCCCGGGCTGCCCGCCTTCTCAAGGTCCCCTCCCTTCTAGTCACCTCCTTTCTATTCTTTCTATTACTATTTCACCCTCCTTCCCCTAACAGCAAGCCGAGGGGCCACAAGAGAGGAGGTCTTGTGAGGAGTTGGGCGATATTTTACAATCGGAGCAGCCACGTGACGTCCTCCTTCTGGCAGTGCGGCACTTCAGTCTCAAGTGTCGGTGCGTCTTCCTCTCTGGTTCCTCCTCATTCCCCAAAGTCGACCTGTATCTAGCGGGCTCTGTGAAAGAATCACAGCAAGTTGCCAAAGTGCATCGTCCTGTCCTGCGCCTGGCAGCACTGCTCTTACCATTACTGTTTCGTGCTGAGAGTGTGGACGCGGTTCCCCGTCAGTGCATACGAGTATACAGTGCACATGAGTATACAGTGCACATATATATATACATACATACACCCCTTTCACTCGTTCAGATATTTACTTCACTCATTCAGACGTTTACTAAATGTCTTCCAAGTGCCATCTCTTGGTGTTAGGCACTTTGCTGCACATCTTTTGGGACGTATCTATGGGGAAGGATGGAGAAACTTGAGATTCTGTGATTATATGATTTCTTGACATCCTTGTGTACTTATTGTCATAATGCATAGGTGTGGATTTTGTGTGGTAACTAGTATATTGGAAAGAGCACTAGACTTGAAATTGGGAAATCAAAGGTCAAGGGATTTGTCTGCCTCTTGCTAGCTGTGTGACATGACAAGTCAAATCTCGCGGGATTTATTTTCTTTAGCAAAATGGGTGGAGGAGGGGTTGGACGGATTGACCGGTTAATGTTCCTTCAAGCTTTGGAAAATCTATGGCTCCATGATTATGAAGCCAAAGTAAAGCAATTAGATTAATCATGGAACCCAAGATTTGAGTAGTCATCCCATAAATTATTTAATGTTCTGTGTTTAAGTTTTCTTCATTGATATGGGCCTCACAAGATTCTTTTAAGGATAAAGGATTTACCAGAGAACTCTTTGTCAGCAAAACAGCTACTGAAATGTTATTTTAAATTTCAGGGCAGCAATGTCAGGTAAGAATTGATTCAAAATTAGGTAAATCCATTAGATACCCCTCCCTTTGAAGTTTGGGGGTTTGATTTTGCAGAACCAGAATATGTTGATACCATCTTATAGCTCATAGCATATTACGACCTATGGTACCAAAGTAACTAAGCCTTAGACCTAAATTCCCTCTCATTTCAAACCAAAGAAGTGAGGATGTCATGAGAAATAGAAAATCAAAGAGAAAATGAGAGCAAGCTAGAGCCCACTAATGATTGCCCAGGGAATTTTAAGACACTAAATTGTTATAAATTCTAAAGAAAAAATTTCTTTTTTAAAAATGTTTTTATCTAGGGGCGCCTGAGTGGCTCAGTCGGTTAAGTGTCCAACTTTGGCTCAGGTCATGATCTCACGGTTTGTGGGTTTGGTCCCCATGGTAGGTTTTGTGCTGACAGCTCAGAGCCTGGAGCCTGCTTCGGATTCTGTGTCTCCCTCTCTCTCTGCCCCTCTGCTGCTAAACATTAAAACATTTTTTAATAAAAATAACATGTTTTTATCTATTTTTGAGAGACAGGGTATGAACAGGGGAAGGGCAGAGAGAGAGGGAGACAGAGGATCTGAAGCAGGCACTGTGCTGACAGCAGAGAGCTGAACTGAAGCTGAGCTGAAGTCAGAGGCTTAGCTGAACGAGCCACCCAGGCGCCCCAAATAAAAAATTTCTTAAACTGCTATTATTGTTTCAGTGGAATTAGTGAATACGGTTATGTTAAAGTTAATCAACTGCTAATCTAGATAGTTTTAAAATGTAGAACTTCCAGAACAGATTAATGTTTACAAACCTTTAATTTATCTTTGAGTACTTTTATTACTTTATGATCTTATTAATTACATTTAATAAGAATTAAATGTGTGGGGCGCCTGGGTGGCTCAGTCGGTTAAGTGTCTGACTCAGGTCATGATCTCACGGTTTGTGAGTTCAAGCCCGACGTCAGGCTCTGTGCTGACAGCTCAGGGCCTGGAGCCTGCTTCGGATTCTGTGTCTCCTTCTCTCTGTACCCCTCCCCTTCTCTCTGTACCCCTCCCCCATTCATACTCTTTCTCTCTCTAAATAATAAACAAACATTTAAAAAAAATAAAAGAATTAAATGTGTAAGTGAGAACATTTCTTTTAAAGTATAAGCCTACATGCAAGCTTTAGTCATTAAATACGATGGTTTAAAAGACCAATTGAGAAAAGTTACAAAATTGTATTCATACTGTAATTATAATATTGTTTGTAAATAAATATTTAAATAAATATACACACACACACACACACACACACCCAAGACTGGAAGAAACAGCCAGTCTTAACTTGTTTTGTTTTGCTTCAGTCTTCCTAAATAGTGGGTTAAAATGGACTGAAGTTTTCTTCTTTAAGCTTTCTGTATGTTTCACATGTTCTAAATTGAAGATATATCACTTTTAGACCCATAATAAAGTGTTAAGGCATAAATCTCCACATAAATGCATAGTCGTTAATATCATCTGTGATATTTTAGATCTCTAAAGACCTAAAGAGATACCTGGCCCACAGTGCTATTCTTAAAATGGCCTTAGAAAAGGATTATTAGAAATTTATGGCCACTTTTCCTGTATGTATCTTCTTTTTCTCTTGAAAAGCTTCCTTTGAAGTCAAAGAGATTTTTGTGAACAGATGCAGAAATATGTGAAGGAAGAATAGGATTCTTAAACCAGATGGATTAGACGTTTTTATGATCTCTCATAACCTTTGTAGAAAACCGAAATTATTTTGCAACAGTATATATAGTCTATAGAAAATGTATTTTTATCATATGGATGATTCTGTCAAATCTAAGAAATAGCCAAGTTGCTTGCTATTAGTTTGGTTACACAGTTATTCCTTGAGGTGAGAGGCAGAAGTTGTGGGGGGGACATAGCAGGTCTTTGTTGGAAACTGTGACTGATAAAGTATTGTGATCCCTAGGTTGTTTTACTGTTTTCTTTAAAAAAAAATCTTGAATAATAAGGTTGACATTGGGAACTTTTAGTTATCTCAGAGGCAGGTTTTTGCCCCTCAAGGCCAGAGGTAGACTCAAGTTTAAACTGAAACGTAGAAACCAGGAGTAATAGTGTTTCAAGCCATGTGCGTTGTGAGCTGTCTACAATTTATGTGAAAGTGGTTTATTTTGCCAGGTGTTACTTCACAAAAAACTAGCCCCAGTCAGAGGAGTGAAGATTTGACATGCTACATTTAAATGCTGATGGCATTAGGTAAATGTAAGCCTGTCACCATTGGCCAAACAGAATCCACACTTCTTGGAGCACTGAGTAATGATTGTGTGTTGTACCAAGAGTGAAATATTTTGCAAGAATATTTGTAATCATTGAGTGTTAAATGTCCACATTTTGTTGCAGTTGAACAACACACTTCATTGTTAGCCGTCCCAACCTGGGCTTGGCCAGTATTAACATAATGTTCCTACAGTTCATGGCCACTAAGTTTAGCCATTGGATGAATGAATCATGCCTGGAAAAAAAAAAAAAAAGGCAGTGTATTAAATTAGTGATCATGTATTTAGTTCTCACGACTAGGCTTTTTAAACAATTGCTCTTTTTTTTTTAAACTTTTTCATTTTATAATAATTTCAGATTTACCAAGTTGCAATCGAAGTACTTAGTATTCCTGTACACCTTTCACCAGGCCTCCTTTTACATGATCATGACACAAGGATTAAAGCCAAGCAATTAATTTGGTACAATAGTAGCTAAAGACCTATTTCAAATTTCACCCTTTTTTCCACGAGTCTCTTACTGGTCCGGGATCAAATCCAGAATCCCATGGAGCGTTTCGTTTTCGTGTCTCCTCCAATTTATAGCACTTCCTCAGTCTTTCATGACCTTGGCCCTTTTGAAGAGAATTGGTCAGTTACTTGCTAGAATGTCTCTGAATTTGGGTTTGTCTGATGTTTTCTCATGATTGGGTTGTGGATTTTGGCAAGAATTCCACAGAAGAGATACTGTTCATAACAAAGCCTTAAGGCAGGTATTTTAAACTTTATTTTAAATCGTGAGGAAACAGACTTCAGTTTAGTAACTTGCCTAATATCACAACGCTAATTAATTGTGGAATTAGGATGGTAGAATTTGCTATTGGGATTTTATTCCATATTTTTCAATTAATATTTGTTATGCAGGTTTCTGGGATCTTAGTGACATCCAAATGTGGTGATGTTCCCAGTGACTTCCCTTAGCTTTTCTCTGCCATGTCTTGTCCACCCAACTTGCAAGGAGAGCTAATCAGCCTGGGGAGCTGCTATAGCCACCATTTTGCAAGACAGTAACTGGGCTGGTTTGATCTGGCTTCTTCATCTCTCTGTGCTTTTCTTCAGTGGTGTTATGGGGACCCACTCCAAAGCCCCTTTTAAGTTCAATCAGCTTATGACTCCCGTTCGCTTAAAATCCTCTTGAGATTGGTTTTCCTTGTGAACTGACGCAGCTTATTAGAAATAATAATTTTTAAAAATACATCGGGGTAGATAATGAAAACTACCGATGGTAACTGATGAAGACATAGAGGAGGAACAGTAAGTAAATGCCGAGGAGTTTTGCTGGCAACTCTTAACGACTTCCACAGCCAGGCAAGAGAGTAAGGCTGCTCACTGAGATCCTTTCTCAGGATATCTGTTGCATGCCTGCAGGCTACAAACTGTCTGCAGAGGCATACACATTTCAGCCTATGTACATCCATAACCCTGTCTTTCAGAAAAGGAGCCAACATCTAGCTAGCACCTTCTGGGTGCTAAGGCCCTGTGTTGTGTGCTCTACACACTTTATCTTATTTTCTTCTCACAATTATGTAAATATTATTCTACCCATTTCACACAAGAGGAAATGAAAGTCCTGAAAGATCAGGTAACTTTCCCACATCAGAGCTAGTGAATGGGCGTGGCTGGATTCAAACTCGGCCTTGCCTGTGCTTTTCCCACTTGACCAGTAGTATTCTCACATCAAATAAAATCCTACGTCAGTCCCTTTAGATAGAACATAAAAGCAGGGGCGCCTGGGTGGTTCAGTGGGTTAAGCGTCCAACTTCGGCTCAGGTCATGATCTCACAGTCCGTGGGTTTGAGCCCCTCATCAGGTTCTGTGCTGACAGCTCAGAGCCTGGAGCCTGTTTCAGATACTGTGTCTCCCTCTCTCTCTGCCCCTCCCCAGCTCGTGCTCTGTCTCTCTCTGTCTCAAAAATAAATAAACTATATATATAAAGCAGAGCGTTTCTGATTTTAGGAGTAGAGGAGTAGCTAGAGCCTGCTTGTTGGACCTCACTGCCCCCTCCCCCACTCCTCCTGCCTGCCACACACCAACAGAGGCCCCTGAGATGATGAGACGATCTTAAATGTCTCATGATGAAATTTGAAAACTACTTCAGCTTCCTAACATGTCTGAGTAAGTTTGTTGGCTGATCCCCACATACAAGGGATGAATTATGTTTGAGGAGTTGCCCTGTAAAGAAGTGGATTGGAGTATTCACTTTGATATGTATGTATTTTATCAATAAAGTGCAACATAGGTTCTATTATCTTTTTTTTAAATTTTTTTAAATGTTTATTTTTGAGAGAGCGAGAGAGAAACAGCACGAGTGGGGAAGGGGCAGAGAGAGAGGGAGACACAGAGTCCGAAGCAGGACCCTGCCAGCACAGAACCTGACATGGGGCTCAAACCCACAGACTGTGAGATCATGACCTGAGCCAAAGTCAGACACTTAACCGACTGAGCCACCCAGGCACCCCAATATCTTTTTTTTTTAAGTTTTATGTAAGTAATCCCTACACCCAGCGTGGGGCTTGAACTCATGACCCTGAGGTCAAGCGTTGAATGCTCTTCCGACTGAGACTCCCTATTTATCATAAGCTATACAAGTACTTAACTTAACAGCAGTCAATTTTCCTCTCTCTTTCCTTCCTTCTTTCTTTCTAAACACAGCTGACTTCTGCATAATGTGCTGATCTATGGGCAACAAAGACGGTTCTGTGGATTCCCTCTCAGTCACCATTGTAACCACCCCAGCTTCTCATCTCCTCATAAAGAACACAACCAGTTCTGCTCTTGATTCCATTCCACTACTCCGGGTTCGGGAATTTCTCTTTCAGACACTGCAACAGGAGGCCTAAGGCTTCTTCTTGAATTTCCACTGGAGCAATTTACTCGTCTAGGGTGGAGCTGCTCTGCCAGGATGAGACACTAGACACAGAGAGATAATTTATAGGCACAGAGGTGCTACCTTGACTCCAGCTTGACGGAATTTAACTCTGCTGGAGTCTTTACTGTTTTCTGTATATATCATTTCTTAGTAATACCCTATCTTTTATTCCTAGTCAGAGGCGTAACACTTTTTCTTAACTTCTGTGCTTACTGAATGAATCAAGGTCCTGTCAAGGCCTTCACACCACTGACATCCCAGTTCCACTGGGCCTCTAACCATTATTCTAAAGCTTTCTTTTTCCATGGCACAGTCATCCCTGCACCTGTTGAACCCATGTCTGGTCGGCTAAGGAACTGCCTTTTGACTGCCCCTTGTCTCCTGAGCGGCAGAATTAAGCCAGCTGGTTTCTAACCCATGGAGAGTCTCACGACTTCTGCTTCTCAATCCCTTGCCCTCTAGGCCAGGACACCAACCAGTGTGCAGGCCGCCTTCCTGTCCTGGTGTTCTGGCTGTGACTCATTACAGTGCCAGACAACTCCACTGAGGATACAGCCCTGAATGAATGACCTTGCTTACACTGCTTGGTGTCCCAGGTCTTTAGGACAGTGGTTGCAGATTTTTCACCAAGGTATTTGAAAGCATAAAATAAAATAACAAACCTCACCTTGTAAAACATTTCAAATGGAATTTATTATTTTCACTGATGATAATGTCCTCTTGTAATATAACACTTTGTAGTTTCCAAAATGCTTCACATATTCTCATTTAATCTTGAGTACAACATACCAAGTTTCACTATTTAGTCATCTAAAATTTTTACTCACTGATTAAATTTTCATTGTGTCTTTTTTTTTTTTACCAGTTTTATAAGGGTGATGAATCTAAATAAGTATCAGTATTTTTGTTAAAATTTTTTTTAGTGTTTATTTTTGAGAAAGAGAAACAGCATGAGCAGGGGAGGGGCAGAGAGAGAGAGAGAGAGAGACACACAGAATCCAAAGCAGGCTCCATGCTCTGAGCTGTCACGAACTGTGAGATCATGACCTGAGCCAAAGTCAGACGCTTAACCAACTGAGCCACCCAGGTGCCCCTAATATCAGTATTCTTTAAAGTTTTAGTTCACTGGATGTTATTTTCATATTTGTATTAAACTCAGTTTAGTATTCACATTCTTTTGGAGCCCTGATCTGATAGGACTATGATAATTTTAGTTATTATAAACATGATGATGATGGAGGAGGTAGTACTTGCATACATTTATTGGATGCTTACTGTGTACCAAGCATGATTTGACACACATTAGCTTATTAAATCTTCACAACCCAATGAGGTTTGCAGCTAATATAAGCTGCATTTTATAGATAAAAATAGTAAGAGGTTAAATAACTTAGCTTATTAAATCTTCACAACCCAATGAGGTTTGCAGCTAATATAAGCTGCATTTTATAGATAAAAATAGTAAGAGGTTAAATAAGTCACCCAAAGTCACATAGCTAGCAAGTGTGAGAGCCAAGATATAAACCCTGGTAGCCTGATTCCAAACTCTGTACACTAACTATAATAAAATGATGCTAAATTCTAAAACAAATTACCCATGATAATATGCTGATAACTGCCTTGCAGCTTTTAAATCTGTTCCATGAAAGCCACTTATATGAATCTTGCCATGGTGACATGCAGAGTAGAAATTATAAATCATCCTTTGTTGTCACTGTTCCTACACTCTTGTTTGGCTCGATGAATTATGAAGAAGGAGCAAAGCTGTCTTGTAAATTTATCTCCATGTCTCTATTTGGCTACTGCCACTAGGATCACCCTGTGTAAAATAAGGGCTTTAAACGCATGAGTCCCAAGGTGCATGTAGGAAGTTCTGTTTATACACAGTCTGTAGCTAAAAGGTCAACCTGTGCACAGCCCTGCAGGCAGAGGGGAGGTGGTGAGTGCTGAAGCTGATGGATGACCAAGGGGCGACTATCTAGGGTCTATTGGGATTTATGGCAAGAGTACATTCTTCAAAAGTAGCAGAGGTGCAAAGTGGGAAGATGGGAGAGATGAAAGTAATTAGTGTTGTGGGCCATTCCTGCAAGTGATAAGGAAGAATTTTATTCCAAAGGATCTTTATTCCAAGGAGCTCTTAAAAGGGTCTCTAATTCACTAATTGAATTAAAGTGAATTGTTTCCAATTAGTACATTAATTAGGATGCTGTTGAGGCTTTCAAATGAGCAAAGTTGAACAGAATTTATTTTATACACCAAACAAAGGGCTCCTCATGACCTTTTCCTTATACTCCCCATGAACAGAGACTACATGGGCTATTCTACTTTATGTTCATTCAGCCCCATACTTTACTCGATATGTTACCTTGGGCCCCTTTTGGGAAGCAGGAGAATGTAATGGAAAAGGGATATGGAGCCGTTGACTCAAATCCCTGATTTAGATTCCTGTCCTTCCGTGGGGAGAATGAGCTAAGCAGCCAGTTCATAAATTTGCTGGAAGAGAGAAGAGGTCTCTTGAGCTGGGGCTAAGTGTGCAGGACGAAGGTGGAGTCCCAAGGGAGATGTTAAGAATGAGACTGTGGCGCCCGTGCCAGTTCTGGGGAGAGAGCCAGTTTGCCCCTCCATGGAGACTAGTTACACAGCCATCTTGGTTGTAAAGGAAGCTCCTTCTCTGCAGGTAGGCAGCTTTGGCTTCTCCAATGGCTGACAACTTTTCAGCCACCCCCATGCCATCAAGCTGTGAAACTCTGTAACCTGGGGAAGCAAGTGTCTAGAGAATAAGCAGTCACATGAACATTATCCTTGTCATTTTAAGATTTACAGGCCCCTTCCTAAGAGGAAGTGTGGTAAAGCAAAAGGTACATGACTCTTGGGATCAATTAGACCTGGTCGTGCTAATTTTGTGGTGCCAGGCAAGTTATTTGACCTTACTGAACTTTAGATTTCTCATTTGTAAGGTATTCCTAATAATGCCTTGTAGGAATTTATGTGGATTCGAGATTTTATATATAATCGAGATTATGTATATAATCCTTTGATTCCCCCATCACCAAACTTTCTTGCCCTTCATCCTCCCCCTGCCCCAACAAAATTAGTCTGACCACATTAATCTCCTTAAAGCAGCACTCTAATTTTGCATTTTCCCTTGCTCAGCAACCTTTAGGGCCTCTCATGAAGCTTAGTCTCCTTAGAGCTCCACATTCAAGACTTTCCCTAGTCTAGATCCCTGGTCTAGGCCTTTGCTGGCTTGCATGGATCTTTGCCTTGGGTTCATAGAATTTACAAGTTTGTTCAGAGCTTTTCCCTTTTACTTCTTTGTTAATGCAATTGTCTCTTCTTGGAAAGGCCTTTCTTATTTGTCCGTATTCCACCATTCTTTAAATGAAACAAAAACACACAATTCCAGGCTTCAGGTTATAGTACATAGCTATAGTGATCAAAGCAGTATGGTACTGGCCCCAAAACAGACATGTAGATCAATGGAACAGAATAGAAAACCCAGAAATGTACCCACAACTATATGGTCAATTTTCGACAAAGCAGTAAAAAAATATCCACTGGGAAAAAGTCTCTTCAATAGGTGGTGTTGGGAAAACTGGACCACTTTCTCACACCATACACAAAACTAAATTCAAAATGGATTGAAGAGCTATATGTGAGACCTGAAACAATAAAATCTTAGAGGAGAAGACAGTCAGTAAGCTCTTTGACATCGACTGTAGCGATTTTTTTCTGGATATGTCTCCTGAAGCAAGGCCAGCAAGGAAACAAAAGGAAAAACAAACTGTTGGGACTTAGTCAAAATAAAAATCTTGTGCACAGTGAAGGGAACAATCAACAAAACTGAAAGGCAACCTTCGGAATGGGAGAAGATAATTGCAAATGATGTAACTGATAAAGGTTTGTATCCGAAATCTATAAAGAACTTATCAAATTGAACATCCAAAAAGCAAATAATCCAATTAACCAGTTGAGCCACCCAGGCACCCCTTCTGCCCATTTTTTAAGTGTCTGACTCTTGATTTCTACTCAAGTCATGATCTCATGGTCAAGAGATCAAGCCCCATGTCAGGCTCCAAGCTGGGTGTGGAGCCTACTTGAGATTGTCTCTCCTTTTCTGCCCTTCCCCCACTTGTGTGTGCTCACTCGCTCTCTCTCTCTAGGAAAAAAAAATGGGCAGAAGACCTGAGCAGACATTTCTCCAAAGGAGACATACAGATGCCCAACAAACACATGAAAAGATGTTCAACATCACTCATGATCAGGGAAATACAAATCAAAACTACAGTGAGGTATCATCTCACACCTGTCAGAATGACTAAACTAAACAATACAAGAAACAACAGGTGTTGTCAAGGATGTAGAGAAAAGGGTATCCTCTTACACTGTTGGTAGGAATGCAAATTGCTGCAACTACTGTGGAAAACAGTATGGAGGTTCCTCAAAAAGTTAAATTCAGCAATTACACTACTAGGTATTTACCCAAAGGATACAAAAATATGAATTCAGAGGGATACATGCACCCTTCTGTTTATAGCAGCATTATCAATAGCCAAACTATGGAAACAGTTTGAGTGTCCATCAACTGAAGAATGGGTAAACAAGATGTGGTGTATATTTACTAATGGACTATTACTTGGCCATAAAGAAGAATGAAATCTTGCGATTTGCAATGACATGGATGGAGCTGGAGAGTATAAAGCTAAGCAAAATAAGTCAGAGAAAGACAAATACTGTATGATTTCACTTATATGTGGCGTTTAAGAAACAAATGAGCAAAGGGGAAAAAAAAAGAGAGAGAGGCAAACGAAGAAGCAGACTAAACTATAGAGAACCAACGGATGGTTACCGAGGGGAGGTTGGTGGCAGGATGGTTAAAATAGGTGAACGGGATTAAGGAGTGCAGTTGCTGTGAGGAGCACCGGGTGTTGTATGGAAGTGGTGAATCGCTATTTTGTACACCTGAAACTAACATACTGTATATTCGCTAACTGGAATTTACAACAACAACAACAGAACTTATATACTGGTTCCAGAAAACTTTGTTCTGAAGCTGGAAATGATTGCTCCCATTTTTAAGTTTTATAGGACTTTGTGCCTTCCTTACAGAAATTAACACATCCTTCCTTATATTCTGTCTCTATTTATAGGGATTTGCTTCAGGACAGACGGAGAGCATACTCTTTTTTTTATTTAGACCTTTTATGAACACTCCAGCAAGAAATGGCTTGTGATTAATACCAGGATTCCACAGGTGCAGCCTTAGGCTGCCATTCAGCAGGCAGATTTTACCAGAATGGATTTTACCATTCATACAGGCCACCACCAGTCATAAAAGCTGGGAGGGAAGGATTCTTCCTGTTGAGACTTGGCTACAAAAACTAGTGTGAGAAAATGAGTTATTACTTAAATCCTTGGCATAAAAATTCCTGTAGCAGAAAGAGCTCAGTAAGTTTTTAAGTGAATGAATTCAGTGAAAAATAAAGCCAAGGAGATAAGAGTAAGTGCATACCATTGGCATTTAGTATATTGTTGAATTTTTAAACCATACACTTTTGTGTATATTTTTATGTATTTAATTTCAGAAGATGTTCAGTGTTTGCTGCAGTTAATCAGTGATCTTATTGTTGTCCAAAATATCCAGATATGTATAAGCGATTGGAAGGTAATACCAATTGTATTTCAATGATTTTCCGAGAAGACTGTAATTTCCAGCTTGTTGCTATAACTGGTTTTATTGCCACTCTAGCTCTTAATTTATTTTTCACAGGCACAACTAATTATCCTCCAGTTTGCTGCTTCTACATATCATATTAAAGTTTGTTACTTCTGTCTGTAGGAAAGTGTAGACATACTCAGAATTAAGATGAGAATATTTTATTTGGAGCATGGTTTTACCTTAGAAGACTGTCTGCTTCAACAAATGTGCTGTATTATCTATGCTGTGGTTTTTTTACTGTTATAAATCAAGAGTATGCTTTCTCCAACTCATGGAAGAAATAAGCTCATTTATCATATCAGCGTTGCATGTTTTCTTAATTGTCTATTTTAAGTCCCTTCAAAGCAACCTGTCACACTATGCCTAGTACCTTTACCCTATAGATCTTGCTATGCTCTACATAAATAAACAGCCTTAGGTCCTACTGTAATTTCCAGCTTGTTGCTGGAAAACTTTGTTTTGTTTTTTATAGTTTATTGTCAAGTTGGTTTCCATATAACACCCAGTGCTCATCCCAACAAGTGCCCTCCTCCATGCCCTTCACCCCTTTTCCCCTCTCCCCCACCCCCATCAACCTTCAGTTTGCTCTCAGTATTTAAGAGTCTCCTATGGTTTCCCTCCCTCCCTCTCCTTAACTATTTTTCCCCTTCCCCTCCCCCATGGTCCTCTGTTAAGTTTCTCCTGTTCCACATATGAGTGAAAACATACGGTGTCTGTCCTTCTCTGCCTGACTTATTTCACTTAGCATAACACCCTCGAGTTCCATCCACGTTGCTGCAAATGGCCAGATTTCATTCTTTCTCATTGCCATGTAGTATTCCATTGTATAGATAAACCACATCTTCTTGATCCATTCGTCAGTTGATGGACATTTGGCTGTTGTTGAAAGTGCTGCTGTGAGCATTTCGGTACATGTGCCCCTATGCATCAGCACGTACTGCACTGTTAACACTGTGTAGGCAGTGTGACCATTTGTAAGCTTCCAAACTAATACTGTTTTATTTTTCTTTTCTTCATAATAAGAGTAGAGCAATGTGATTCAGGCAGAATTTAAGTCTGTAGTACGAAGAACTTATATTTTCTTCTTTTCAGAGTGGCCAGTGGCATTTTAGTAGTTGGGAAGCAAAGTTTTATTGTTATATTTGTTACCAATTTATCATTTAGATGTTTAATAAAACCTTAAATCAACCCAGCATAATCACAGAATGTCATGTCTGTTAACAGCATCCTCCAGATGAGTCTGTGACTACAGTGGCCAGATATCTTGTTAAGTCAGGGACCAGTTATACCCCTAAATCTTTAAAATGTCTTGCACATTCCAATGTTTCAGCATCCACATGACATCTCCCACATTGTTTTTCACATTCTGAAATGGAACAGGAATTCTTTGGCAGACCATGTGTCCTTAATTTTGATTGGGAATATATTAACATATCTATGACTCAACTAGAGATCCACCTTATGCTTTAGTCTTATTTTTCTGTCTAAATGGTAGACTTTGGGGTCAGACTTCCATGATACCTGTCTTCTTGAAAGCCAAATGCCTACCTTTATAGTTAGAGATAGGGTCATCCAGCTTCCATTTGGACCACATGTTAGAAGGGATGGGGAGAGAAAGGAGTGGATCTTCAAAAAGGAGTAACAAATACATGACTACTGATACGATTACTACCAGTTGAATGGCACTTAAATTTGTGTCTTCTTCTTTAGCAAGATCATCAAGAAAAACATATAAAGTAGGAGAAATATTTTTTAAAAATCAGAGGTTTTTAACCCTACATAGGCTCAAACTCTAGGAGAGAGCTGAGAGTTGATGAATCTAAAAAAAGCAACAGTGATGGGAGAAGAATCACTGGAGTGTGAGTGTGGACCTAGGGATTTCAAAGGGGCAGAGAGTTTCAAAGACAGTGAAGAGCACGATAGTGGTATGGTATGATAAAGACTAAAAATTATCCATTGGCTTGTACAGTTGGTATGTCACTAAAGATGCTAGCAAAAACAGCTTTAGAAGAGTTATTGGTGTGGAAGATTAATTACTGTGAGACAAGAGGTGAGGAAGTGAGGACTGTTGTTTTGAAGAGCTGAGTGAGAAGTGTCAGAGATGGGGAAGAGAGCTATAAAGAATGGTCTGACCAAGCAAAGTTTTTGGTGATAGGATCTTTTAGGATAGAAGAGATTTGAGTACGATTATAGGAGTCGGTGAAGATGGAGAGGTTGAAAATACAGAAAAGAGAGGGAAAGAAACAGAAGAAATGCAATCCAGAGCAGATAACTAAACACTAGGAGAGATTAACCCTGGGGGGAAAGATGGCTGTGTACCTAGATTAGTTGGCTGGGAACGGGATGAGAAATCCAGGAACTCCAAAACCTGTTGGGTATAATTCTCTCAAAGGGCTTACATCCTGAAAAGATGATACGGGGTAGTGGTTTAGTGTATGGGTTTTACAGTCTGACCAGGTTCAATCCAAGTTCTTCTACTTGATAACTAGATGTCCATGGGCAAATTACTGAACCTCTCTATCTCATTTTCTTCATCTGTAAGATGGATTAAAAGTAAAAAGCTTGAACTCTGTGGCCAAACTTCCAGGGTTCAGAGCTAGTAAATTCAACCACTTAAATCCCTAACTAGCATTAGGTGCTGGGCAAGTCACTTAACCTTTCTGTGCTGTAACTCTTCATCTGTAGGACAGAGACAATAATAGTATCTACCTGCAAGGACTATTGTGAGGATTAAGTGAGTTAATATTTAGACGTATCTAGAACAGTACCAGGCACATTGTAAGGGCTATGTAAGTTTAAAAAAAAAGGATTCAGTTAGCAGTGTTGAGAGTTGAGAGCCTACAATGAGATGAGAACTCTGTAGCTTTGATCCAGGATTGGCGGTTTTATGTGGCTGTTGAGACATAATGGCAAGGGGTGTTGGGGTTGCAAATGAGAGCAGAGTCCAAGTGATTGACCTCAGGGCCATTCTGGATAGGGGAGAGGTTGGATAGGGACTGCCATACCAAGAAAAAATGGAAAAATCAGAAGCCTTGATTCGTAAATGAGCTTGGGGAGCAAGTATAGTGGAAATAAAAGCATGAAAGGGTTGACAGGTAGAAGGTTTTAGACTGAGTAGAATATTGACATTTATGATTTCAGAAATGGAGGAATCATGGGTGATGACAAGGTCAGTGGCTGACCATGGGAATAGGTGGTTGAAGTTAGACTAAAGGAGTGTATTGAATGCTACTGTATTGCATGGGTAGTGTACCTGATCCTTGAACTCTCTTGGATAATGAAAGTTAGGGAAGAAAGAGAAACAGCTTCCTAAGCTTTTAATTGATTTAGGAGAGTATTCAAGAGGTGGGGAACATAACAACAAAGGGCTGACTTAGTGTAAACAATTATTCTCCAATTTTTGTAGCCATGTAAGACATTTTGACCCATTTATACCCAATGTTTCCTGAACTATTAAAAGTCTGTTCAGTGGAATATTATTTGGATTTGTCACCTGGTGAAATATGTCCTCATCTCTAATTCATGGGAGTAATAAAGTCATGAATTTTTAAAAAATATTTATTTTTGAGAGAGAGAGACAGAGCATGAGTGGGGGAGAGGGGCAGAGAGAGAGGGAGACAAAGAATCTGAAGCAGGCTCCAGGCTCTGAGCTGTCAGCACAAAGCCCAACGTGGGGCTCAAACTCATGGACTGAGAGATCATGACCTGAGCCGAAGTCGGATGCTTAACTGACTGAGCCACCCAGGCGCCCCAGGTCATGAACATTTTATTTGTATTGATGTATTCAGCAAATACTTATTATGTGCTAGGTATTGGAGATAGACCATTGAAAAACATAGACAAAAATCTTACATTTCAGAGGCAGAAAGAAATAATAAAGAAGTAATTAAAATATGTAATATGTTATATGATCGTAAGTGATATGGAAAAAAATAAAGCAGGGACAGGAGATGGTAACTGCAGTTTTAGATTAGGTAGTCAGGGAAGGCTTCCAAAAAGGTGTCATTTGAGGAAAGACCTAAAGGTGGTGAGAATATGTACAAAGTGGATATGTGGGGGAAGAACCTACCAGGTGGAGGAAACAAGAATGGAAAAGGCCAATCTAGCATGTTTGAAGACCAGCAAGGAGGCTACTATGGCTGAAGAAGAGTGAGCATTTCCTTTGTTTAACAAGTATTACACAGTACTTACTTACCATGTGTTGGATACTTCTCTAAATACTTTGCCAATATTAATAAGTCTTTTAATTCTTGTAACAACCCTATATAAACCCAGTGCTGGCGCTAACAGGTGAGGACTGTAAATTAAATGTTGAGTAACTTGTCACAGGAGCAAGCAAAATGCACATAGCTAAAAAGGGGAGGGGGCAAGGATTCTAGCCTTGGCTTTAATTATGCTGCCCAATATGGCAGTAGGACATGAAGTCAGATGACTGATAGAAAGGTGGACGTGGGGGATTTCATTGTATAGAAGCTCAGAAGCAATTGTAAAGACTTTGTCTTTTACATGGGTTGAGTTAGAAAGTCATTGGAAGGCTTGGTTTAGAGGACTGATATGATCTGATGAAGATTTGAAAGCTTACTCTAGTTGCCATGTTAAAAATAGAACACAGAGAAGCAAGGATAGAAGCAAGGAGACCAGTGAAGAGGCTAGCACAAGATCCATGCAAGAGATGATGATGTAAAATGAGTGGTAAAAATGGCTTCGTGAGAAGTGGTCAGATTCTTGATATTTATTTTAAAGAAGGTAATGCCAATAAGATTTTCTGAGTAGATGTAGGATGAAAGAAAGAAAAGGGTCAAGATTGATTCCAAGGCTTTTGTCCAGAGCACCTGGAAGAATGAATATGCCTCTTAAAGACTGTAAGAAGAACAAGTCTGGGGGGTGGGGGAGGGTGGTGAGCAGATGAGGGGTTGATGTTTAGACATATGGAGTTTAGACGCCCAGGGAACACCTAAGTGGAGATGTCAGGTAAGCAATTAGATTTATGAGACCCAAGCTCAAGGGTGAGATGTATATAGAGCTATAAATCTGTGAGTTTTTGGTATAGACTGTGCTTCAAGTTATGAGACTGGGTGTGATCATCTAGGCCGTGTTTGTAGAAAGAGAAGAGATCCAGGTACTGAGCCTGTGAGCATTTCAACATTAAGAGATTAGGATGATGAGAATAACCAGGCAAGATAGTAGTAACCAGATGGGTAGAAGGAAAAGTAGAAAAAAGGTGACATCCTAGAAGCCAATGGGGAAGATGTTTCATAGACCAATCCACCTGAATGTGCGTGCACGCACACTCAAGTGCATGCACACACCCACGTGCACACCATATATCATATATGAATTTACAATGACGGAGTACCAGCTACTTCCCTTGACCAGAGACCAGAGTCTCTACTTACAGGCAAATTTAACTGGAAAGGCAGATTATTAAATACAGTAGCTTGACAGGTAGGGAATCAGAACTAGGGGAGTTCATTAGATCACCTTACTGGCTTGTGTAATCAAGTCATAATAACCCAAAGCTTCATCTCCATCATGGGACACACTTGCTCCTCGGGCAACATATTCTTGGCCTGTTTCAGGGTACCATTTCCCTTGGACAGCTCTTGAAAACACATGTCCAAGGTTTTCCCAACAGAGTTGCTTTTCTAAGCTTCTACCCTCCAGGGGGTGTATTCTTTCTTTAGATATGTTAATGTACCTCATCTTGTTTCTATTAAGTCTTGTCCTCAGAGTTCTTATACTTTTTGGGTTGGGTGGGGGGAGGTCACTATTTCCTTTGATTAGTGGACCTTCTACCTAGAAAAATATGTACATAAACTCTCAAAACTATGCAAGTTCAGAAGTCCACAAATCGTGGTTAAGAGCTCCTACTTTAACTCCTAGAAGGTAAACTTCCCTTCTCAAATACTGAGCCTTCCTCCTCCTCATCGCCTTTCTCTACTGTTACCCATTTACAAAGCTGGTCTTATGATCTACACCATAGGATTTTTGTGTGAAATTGTCTTACAATGAAGTATTTGTGGTACTTCAACATGTAAAACTTCTTATCTAGAGAATGAGGTAGACCTTCATCCCTTAGTCCTTTCTGTATAAATAGCTTTATAAGTGAACTTCTCACATATGTGTATACAAGAACAAATACGTAAGGCCCACGCTAGCCAATTCTGGAATTCAGACTTTGTAGGGGTATAAAATCTTATTATAAGATGCTGCTGCTTAAACATTTAGGAATATATATTTTTTATTAAGGTTTTGGAGGAAGTAGAGCAAGATTGAAAATATTTGCTTGAAGGGTGTAAGGAAAAAAAAATAAAAGATGTCCAGAAGATTAAGAACAACAGTCATCTGAACTTCACAGAAAGTGTCACGAGAGTGTCAGTGATTAGAACTGATTAGATATTTGGCTGTCCTTTTCAACCAGAAGATGGATTTGAACCAGATTACCACATCCATGGTTTAGTTTTGAAGAGAGAGAGAGAGGGGGAAAAAAAGCCAATTATTTGTCTCTTTGTTCAAAGCCCCCCCCCACCTTTTTTTTCGTTTTGTAGATCTCTGAACAGCTAGTAGAGAATCCAGCCTTTCACATCCATTAAGGTTAGTTCTGAAACTGTTGAATTTGATCTCTTCCATTTGCCATCTGGATACAGTAGAGAAAAAGCTATTCTGCGTTGGGTTGCTGGACACCATCCAGAAAATACTATGTCAGGGGCATCAAAGGCTTGAGGCACTTGGTCCAGTCTGTCTAATGATCATAGGCAGGGCCTGCTCTCCAGTTTTGTAGAATGTTTTATTTTTGCAGTGACAATATATATCCCAGTAAAATAGATCACAAGGGTTACTGTCGGCTTGTCAAAGCGAGAATTCTTCCATCATAGACTTCAAAAAAGACCAGATTTTAATTGGGCAAAGCCCGATTTCCAAAATTGAGGAAAACTCCATCTCATCTCGGTCTATTCCCTGTCTTTGGGAGGGCACTTCACGCAGCGAGAGCTTTAATTCAGATTGTTTCATCCCACACCCAAATGCCAAACCTAAAGTGTCCTTAAAATTGACCTCATTTAACGTTGTATTCCTTATCCTCTTTATAAGCGGGCCGGCTAATGACCATGCTGGCGGCTTTCCAGGAATCTGACAACCACATCTCATTATTCACACCAACTGGAGCCAATTGTGGCTGGATTTTTTTTTTTCTTTTTATTCTGTTATTTAAAAATGTGAATAGGAAGCAACAGCAAGCAATGGCATGTCGTTTGGTCTCCCCTGGGATTGGGGAGGAGCCTTGCATAATAGGACCTGTAATATCTGGGAGCATATGGCTGTGTTTTAAGGTAGCTGGAGGCCATCTAACTCCAAGCGCTGACGAAGCAAGCTTTGGTTTGAATCTATGCGGGATGTACTTAGGGATAAATTTATAGCCCCTGCGATAGGTAAAATTGTAGGGCAGTTGCCATTTTGTCTCTTACATAGGGGAAGGGATGCAGGAACAGTTTCCAAACCCTAACCACAGACGTGACTTTTCCTTGTGGACAGGAATGGCCCCCAAGCTGCACCCTAAATACTAGGGCAGCTCCCAAATCTCCCACAGTGACAGCTAGAGAAGCCCTTGCTGGGGTCCGGCCAGCCTCGTAAACGGGGCATCATGGACAGCATTGCTCCGGTTTTGTACCTTGTTCAGGTTATCCGGTACATCCAAAGTTATTATTTATTCTGCTTCAAATTGTACAGACCATCCGCACTCCCATCTGGTCATTCCTCCTCTTCTGTTCTCCCTTCAGATCTCCTGGTAGTGAGAACAGCAGGTAGTTCTCCTAGATGAAGAAAAACAAAATCTCTTCCGAACCATAAATCGGGCAAAGCCAGATTGCCGATTCTTAGCAGCATTATCCCTCTGAAATATGGGCACATACTCATGGCTTCTATCTGGCCCCACTCAGGCTGGCCTCTCCCTTTCTGCCCTCGGCGGCTTGTTTTTCCTGTAGGGTTTACCTGCTCTCAGATCACCTCCCTGACTTAAACACAAAAGCAACAATAACAACGGAAAGGCTGTGATAATCACATCATTATTAGAGCCAGACCGCTGGGCCCTGCCACCTCCTACCCAGGTTAACTTAACACCTCTATGCCTTGGTCACCTCATCTGTAAAGTGGGTCTAGTAATAGTGTCCATGTCGTAGGTGTGTTGTAAGTTGGGAAGGGCCTGGCATAGCAGGGTACTCCATTTATATTGACCCCAGTTGTTACTGTTATCATTTGATATATGTAAGTACAAACGGGTTTGAGTATCTTTAACCTCAACCAATCATTTAGCATTTTAAGCCCTTTATTATTTGTTGTAGATGAAACGATTTGGAGTTCTGCGGAAAGAATTTCAGGGATTAGCCTGCAGGAACGACTGCAGCAAAGAGGATCCTCGAGATCACAGGGTCACCTTGCTGGCTTTGACATGGCAGCAGACCCCTTGTTTGTTGGAAAGAGCGGAAGGGACCAGGTCGCTGCTGCAAGATGAGCCCTCAGAGAGCAGGGGCTTGACCTGTTTGTTCACTGTTGTCTTACCGGTATCTAGAACAACGCGTGGCCAGCTCCTCTTCAGCTCTGCCCTTCACAAACTCATGTGATTTAAAACAAAAAAATTTTTTATCTTTTGTTCTTTAAAACATTTTTTTTCTTTTATTGCCATTATCTGTCCAGATCCCTTCTTGGTTTTAAAGAATCCTCTGCCTGAGCTTGGTGGGGGGGAGCGGAGGGGGGGGGTCAGGACCATTTCTATCACTGTGGAAGCCTGAGGAGGGCTTCCACTCTTTCTCTGCCCTCAGGTGGAACGAGTAAGGAGAGGCACAGGACCCGAGCTCCAGCCCGGGTAGTCACCTGCCTGGGCCTTTGAATCTTACAGTGGTGGAGGCTAAAAGAGGAAGAGGTGGAAGACGAGCTTCACGGGGTGTGGGATAGGGCCCGCAGTATCTAGTGGAAGTGGCAACATCCTAGCTGAGTTGTTTCTGCTAGCCAGTCTTTTCCACTTTAGTTAGAACAAGTTGGGTTGCTGCTCACAGTCAGAAATTCTGAGTAGTCACACATGGCTTCAGCTCTGGATCCTGTCCTCACTGGCATAGCTTCGCAAATGTCACCTATCGACGCCCCACTCTCTAAGACCTACCTGCTGATCCCCATCTCACTTCTTCAGGCACTCACACCCCAACTGTGTTCCAACCCTAGCGTGTCCCCCAACCTACTGACCTGACCCCTTTCTCGTGATCCACCACCCCATCCCTCACGGCCAGGCATCGTGAATCGCTCCTTGGTGAATATTCTCAGTCTCTTTGCAGTCTCTCCCGTGCTGTTTGCACTCAGCAAAACCCAGTCCACCCTTCACTTTCTTCTCATTTATACCCAAGCAGCCAGATGTAGCTGCAGAATATTACATAGCAGACTAATTGCTTCAACTTTAGTTACTGACCAAAGTCTTCAAACAGGCACTTACTATTGCTTGGCAACTGTTTGTCTAGTAAGTCGGTTTGCCTTTCTAAAAGGGAGACTCTCTGAGACTCTGGCTTATCTCCTCTCCTGCACCTTGCCCTACCTGCTGGCAGACAGGTGAGGTTCCCACTTCATACTTCATGAAGAAAACACGAGACACTCGCTTCCTGTTTTTGTTTCAGCAGCTTGGCCCGTGTTCTCCGTTGTTTCAAGTCACAGCGGAAAACATGTTCCTTCTCCTCATGTTGGTCACTCAGTCCATCTGTGCTTTGGGTTCCCTCTACTCTCCTTTTTTTTTTTATTTTGAGGTTTGTTCATTTCGAGAGATACAGAGCGAGCAGGTAGGGGAGGGGCAGAGAGAGAGAGAGAGAGAGAGAGAGAGAATCCCAAGCAAGCAAAATGCGAGATTATGACCTGAGCGGAAACGAAGAGTTGGACATTCAACCAACTGAGCCACCCAGGCACCGCCTCACCTTCTTAAGGACTTAACACCTGTTTCTATATTCTCTCTCGTCTCCTGCATCATAAATGTCTCCCCCTCTGGATACTTCCTATCATCATACAAAATGCTCTGATTATTTTCCGTCTTAAAAACACATGTCTTGACCCAATAACTCCCTTTAACTGCTGCCCCACTCCTCTGCTCCCTTTCATGGTAGAACTTCCCTAAAAAGTTGTCAGTACTTGCTTTCTCCACCTCCTCAAACAGGCTGTGGTTTCTAGTCTACCTTCCTGCTTTAACCGTTCTTCTCAAAGTCTTCAGTAACCTTCACAATGCCAAGTCCAGTGGCCAATATTTAGTAACCACATTGCTTGATCCATCAAGTAGAGGTTGACACAGTTGAACTCCACCCTTCTTTACAAAACACTTATTTTATGTGGTGACTTCCAGGACACAGGCTTCTGATTTTACTATTACCTCTCTGGCTGCACCTTGTTAGTCACATATCCTGGCTCCTCTGACTCCTGTCCCTGACCTGACCTGTTAGAGAGCTGCTGAGCCAAATCCCGAGTTCACCACACTGATTATACGAGTGAGCTCGTCCACTGTCTTGGCTTCAAATACCATGAATATGTTCATGATTTCCAAAGTGACAATTCCAGCTCTCCCCTACGCGTCATATTTGAATCCATTGACCCAATTAGCATTTCCCTGTAGAAGACTAGTAAGGATCTTAAACTTAACTTGTCCAAAACAGAACAAAAAATGGCCCAGGCTACCAGTTTCGCCAACTAATACTTAGGATTTCTACTTGGTACTACCCTTTTCTTCAGCCATACCCCCAATTAGCAAGTCTTACTGAAATTCCTTTCCAAATATTTATCAGATCTGTCCACAGTTCTCCCATTTGCCTGCCAATACCCTAATCAAACCCACCATCATTGCTTACCTCTGCCTCTGCTTCCATTCTTGACTATCTTCTATCCTTTCTTGATCTAGAGGCCAGAGTAATTCTTGTAAAATGTAAATCTGATCATGTCACTCCTTTCTTTTTTTAAAAAAACTAATTTTTTAAAATCCAGTATAGTTAACATACAGTTATATTAGCTTCAGGTGTACAATACAGTGACTCAGTAGTTTTATACATTGCTCTGTGCTCATCATGATAAGTGTACTCTTAATCTCCTTCACCTATTTCCCATCTCTCCACCCACCTTCCCTCCAGTAACCGTCAGTTGATTCTCTGTATTTAAGAGTCTGGCTTTTCATTTGTTTCTTTTTTCCTTTGTTCATTTGTTTTGTTTCTTAAATTCCACATATGACTGACTGAAATTATATGGTATTTGTCTTTTGCTGACTGACTTACTTCCCTTAGCATTATACTCTCTAGCTCCATCCATCTTGTTGCAGATGGCAAAATGTCATTCTTTTTTATGGCTGAATAATATTCCATTGTATATATTCATGTACACCATATCTTCTCTGTCCATTCATCTATCGGTGGACACTTGGGCTGCTTCCATGGTTTGGCTATTATAAATAATGCTCCAATAAACATAAGGGTGCATATATCTTTTTGAATTAGTTTTCATATTCCTTGGGTAAATACTGGATTACTGGATCATATGTTAATTCTATTTTTATCTTCTTTAGGAACTTCCATACTGTTTTCCAGAGTGGCTGCACCAGTTTGCGTTTCCACCAACAGTGCAGGAGGGTTCCTTTTTCTCCACATCCTCACCAACACTTATTGTTTCTTGTGTTGTTGATTTTAGCCATTCTGAGAGGTGTAAGATGGTATCTTGTTGTGGCTCTGATTTGTATTTCCCTGATGATTAATGATGTTGAGCATCTTTTCATGTATCTATTTGCCATCTGTAGGTCTTTGGATAAATGTCTGTTCATGTCTTCTGCCCATTTTTAATTGGATTGTTTGTGTTTTTTGGTGTCGAGTTATATAAATTCTTTATATATTTTGGAGACTAACTCTTTGTCATATATGCAAATTTTGTCACATTTGCAAATATCTTCTCCTATTCAGTAGGCTGTCTTGTTTTGTTGATTGTTTCCTTTATTGTACAGAAGCTTTTAATTTTCATGCAGTCCCAATACTTTATTTTTTCTTTGGTTTCCCTTGCCTTAGGAGACATATCTCTAGAAACATGCTGCTATGGCCTGTGTCAGAGAAATTTCTGTCTGTGCTCTCTTCTAGATTTTTATGGTTTCAGGTTTCACATTTAGGTCTTTAATCCATTTTGAGTTTATTTTTGTGTACGGTGTAAGAAAGTGGTCCAGTTTCATTATTTTGCATGTTGCTGTCCAGTTTTCCCAGCACCATCTGCTGAAGAGATTCTCTTTTTCCCATTTTATATTCTTTGTCTTTGTCTTAATTGACCATATAATTGTAGATTTATCTGGGCTCTCTGTTCTGTTCCGTTGGTCTATGTGTCTGTTTTTGTGCCAGTACCATACTCTTTTGATTACTATATGTTTGTAGTGTATCTTGAAATCTGGGATTGTCGTGGTTCCTCTAGTTTTGTTTTTTTCTTTTTCAAGATTGCTTTGGCTGTTCAGTCTTTTTCAAGATTGCTTTGTTTGTTACTCCGTACACATTTTAAGATTGTTCTAGTTCTGTGAAAAATGCTGTTGGCCATTGCATTAAATGTGTAGATTGCTTAGGGTAGTATAGACCTTATAACAATATTTGTTCTCCCAGTCCTATTAATATGGAATATCTTCCCATTTGTTTGTGTTGTCTTCAATTTCTTTCATCAGTGTTTTATAGTTTTTAGAGTACAGTCTTTCATCTCCTTGGTTAGGTTTATTCCTAGGTATTTTATTATTTTTGTTGCAATTGTAAATGGGATTGTTTTCTTAATTTCTCTTCTGCTGTTGCATTATTAGTGTATAGAAATGTCGTCTTGATTTTTATAGCAATGCACGCCTACCTCAAGAAGCAAGAAAAATCTCAAATAAACTACCTAACCTTATACCTAAAGGAGCTAGAAAAACAAGAACAAACAAAATCCAAAACCAGTAGAAGGAAGGAGATAATAAAGCTTAGAGCAGAAGTAAATACAAATAATAAAAAGAATATATCAATGAAACCAGGAGCTGATTCTTTGAAAAGATCGACAAAATTGATTAAACCTTTAGCCAGATTCATCAAAAGAGAGTTAGAGAGAGACAGAAAGAGAGAACTCAAACAAAATCAGAAATGAAAAAAAAAATGAAAGAGGAGAAATAACAACCAGCACCACAGAAATACAAAGGATTGAAAATTTATATGCCCCAAATTGGAAAACCTAGAAGAAATGGATAAATTCCTAGAAACATATAACCTCCCAAAACTGAATCAGGAAGAAATAGAAAATTTGAACAGACCTATTACCAGTGATGAAATTGAATCAGTAATCAAAAAACTCCCAACAAACAAAAATTCATGGTTAATACCTATTTTTTCAAACTATTCGAAACAATAGAAGAGGAAGGAAAGCTTCCAAATTCAATCTATGAGGCCAGCATTACCCTGCTACCAAAACCAGATAAAGACTCTACCAAAAAGAAAACTACTGTCCAATATCTCTGATGAACATAGATGTAAAAATCCTAAAATACTAACAAACAGAATCCAACAGTACATTTAAAAAATTCATTCACCACCATCAAGTGGGATTTATTCCTAGGATGCAAGGATGGTTCTAAATATTCGCAAATCAATGAACGTGATACATCACATCAATAAGAGAAAGGATAAAAACCATAAGACCATTTTGTTGGATGCAGAAATGCTTTGTCAAGCATTTGACAAAGTACAATATTCATTCATGATAAAAACTCAACAAATTAGGTTTAGGGAGAAAATACCTTGACATAATAAAGGTCATATATGAAAAGCCCACAGCTTTTCATCATATTCAATGGTGAAAAACAGAGCTTTTTCCCTAAAATCAGGAAGAAGACAGGGATGTCTTTTCTCACCACTTCTATTCAACATAGTGCTTAAGGTCCAAGCCACAGCAATCAGACAAGAAAAAGAAATAAAAGGCATCCAAATTGGTCCAGAAGAAGTAAAATACTCACTATTTGCAGATGACACAATACCATATAGAGGAAACCCTAAAGACTCTACCCGAAAACGACTGGAGCTGATAAATGAATTTAGTAAAGTTGCAGGATACACGTCAGTCCTCTCAAATTCCTTGACTCAGTTCCCAATCCAGGCTCCTGAGCATAGCCTACTAGTCCTTATGAGACCTGCTCCCTGTCTGCTTTTCCATCCTCACTTCTGGCCACTCTTCTCCCTTTGCTCAGTGCATACCAGGAGCACTGTACTGATCTCCTGTCTGTTCCTGCTGGTTTCTTTTTTGGCCCAGGATATTTTCGCCTTGGCTCTTCTTACAGTCTGTTCTCTCTCTTATTCTTCAGATCAAAGCTCAAATGTCATCTACTTCTAGATACATTGTGTCCATTCTGTGTACAGTAGGCATTACCCCATTACTCTGTTATTTCACCCTGTATTTCCTTCCTGGCACTAATCACAGTCTGTATTTATCTTGGTTATTCATTTACCCATTTTTTTTTTTTTTTGCATGCCTTTTCCTGGAATTAAGCTCCACAATAGCAGGACCATTTAGTAGATGCTCACAACTATTTGTTGAATGAACGAACGAATGAATGGTGGTTTCTCCCACTAATTTAGTGTTCTTGGGCAAATCAGTTAATTTCTTGAGGCATCACTTTTTTTCATCAGAAATGTTAATGTTTGACTTAATGACTTTTAATATTCCTAAGTCCCACAATTCTCAAGAGGAAGAGAATGGAGACAAGGACACCAGTAGAAAGGTTATAAAAATATAGGTGTGAGGGGAAAAGGATCCTAATTTATGGGCATTAAGATATTAAAAGGAATTTGTTACATATACATACATTGACCATGGCATATTGTGGGGTTGGAATAAAAGCAAGGTCAGAGTAATGTGTTATATGATCCCAATTTTGCTTTAAAATGTACCCTACATATGTAATTTTTCATATTTTTTGGTAAAGGTATGTGTGTATTCATTTCAGAGTCGTAATGTTGATTGCTTTAGTTGGGTGTAATACGAAGAAGAAAAGATTTTTTTTAACTTCCTCCTTTATATACCTCTATATATTTGACTTTTTAAAAATCTAATAAAGCAAAGAGGAAGAAGAAAAGATGACATTATGGCCTGAGGTCCAGGAGTACACCAATTCTCCTTCAAACCTCAGGTTTCCTTCTCTGGGAGGTTCCGAAGGAGATATATATATGGGGACAGTGGCATATGAGAATTAAAATACTGTTTTATTACAAGTCAGCATGGGTCTGGTACTCAATATGTAACTCTGGTAAACTTGATTAGACTAAGCCTCTTGCCCTAAACCCAGACCCAAACACTGGGATGTGGTAAAGGGTGTCAGAGACAGACGTCATCTCCGGAATGAGGGCAAGAAGGTCTAGGGGGCCAGGCCTGGCTCTGAGGCCTGAGGGATGACAGAAAGGGCAGGACTCATCTGGAAACAAACATGGTCCGGTCATGGTCCTTGAGGTTGATCAATTCAACAAGCAGTTCTTTGATCCAGGTAGAAAATGAGAACAGGGAAAGAAAGGAGATTCTCCTTTCAGTGAACATTACTTGTCATAACAGTGAAAAGTTTGAAAACTGTTCATATGAGGTAAGACCCCGTGTAGTGAGTAAAAATAGAAAATCAGGAATAATAAAGATAAAATTGGAGAAACCAGATGCCAAAGTGACAATGCAGTGCAGCTTCATGAAAATCAAAGGAGAGTATTCGAAAGGATGATAATAAACAGTGTCATGTCAGTTGATAGATTCCAAGAGATCACTGAAGAGCAACAAGACAGAAAAAGCCTTTGGATTAAAGGAATATGGGATCATTACTGGTTTTAGAGAAGTTTTAATAACTTGGCTGATGAGAAAGCAGATTATGGGGGAAGATTAAGTGGGGGGGGGTAGATTATGGGGAGTTAAGGTGGTGGTAGCAATATTTGGGAAGAGTAGAATAAAAGGAGAAATAACTCCAGATAGAGATAGGCCTCTTTTTATCTCTACATAGTAGGAAAGACTATGTAAAGAGATAAAGATTAAAAGTGGAAAATAGAAAAATAAAACTTGATAAAGAGTCTGAAGAACACAAGGCAGGACATAATCAACACTGTGAGAAAGGGTTAGTCTCAGAGAGATTTTTCCCTTCAGAACTTCGAGTCTTTTCTTTTAATGTTTATTTATTTTTGAGAGAGAGAGAGAGAGCAAGCGGGAGAGGGGCAGAGAGAGAGGGAGACACAGAATCTGAAGCAGGCTCCAGGCTCTGAGCTGTCAGCACAGAGCCTGACACGGGGCTCGAACTCACTGACCGCGAGATCATGACCTGAGTCGAAGTCGGACGCCCAACCGACTGAGCCACCCAGGCGCCCCCTCGAGTCTTTTATTTTTCTCTGAGAATAAAAAAGAAACGGGTGATGAAACTCTCTCGTCCAATAATTCAATATTGAGCACCTGTGGTATACAGAGGCCGTCTCCTTACGATGAGGCTATGAAATGCAGCTTGTTCACTGAGAAAAGGTTTTTGTTTTCCTTCATTAAAAAAAAAATAGCGTGGTCGTGTTTTGATTTTAAATCAGTGAACTAAGATTCCAAATTGATTTTTGTCTAACAAAGGGATGTTGAAATCATCCTGCCTCTAAAACATACATTTCACCTTACCAGTTTACGTCAGGAGTTGGCTATTTTTCCATTACTACTGGGGACACTGGTAGGACCAGAGCATTTTTCTCCATGTTGCTTCTGGTTGTTAGGAACTGTCACCGTGGAAACCCTGGCCCCTTGAACCACAGGACAGCAGGTGAGCGGAGGAGGAACTCAGTTTCAAAATATTTTGTTTTAAGAGGTTGTTTGCCCTGTTGAAGTCGTCACACATCTGATGTTGATTTTGAGATTCTTAATGTATCCTTTTTAAAGATTCAGATTTAAAAAAACAATAAGCACATTTCCACTTTGGTTTTCTCATAAATCTCATCCCTTCACTCAACTCCAAACATCCTGATCCTGCAGCATTCTGCTGTTTCCACCCCTGCCCCGTAGGTGTGCCCTGGGTGCCTGGCGGCGGGCACACACTGCTTGCCTTCCAGAAAAGGGGAGATAGCACCGTGTTAGAGGCGAGACACACTCGGCCTGAGGGCCTAAGGCATAACTAGCCAGAAATCAAACTGGATTTATATCATGAGTTCCCTGTATGCTTGTGAATGCCTCCTTAACAGCGCACAGTTAAAATAAAAGGTCGGGAAATTATCACGTAAAATCCACCCTAAATCTTAAGATAAGGTTGCTTGATTCTAAGGAGAGAGTTGAACAACTCGATAAGGAGTTCACAACAATAATGTTTTTCAGTACATTGTATCCAGAGTATTTTATTATAGATGCAACTAAAATGATAATACATTAAGAATTTGGGAGACTGTTCTGATGACCGCAGGTATGTTGACTAAAAGATGGCTAGCACTTGCTTAAGTAAACCTGGGAGGGGATAATCTGATATCCTACTAGTCTTGGTAAATGTCCTTCCCTCATCCTCCTCTCCCTTGTCAGTACTGAGCGCAGTGGAACTTAACAGCAGACTTCAAACTCCTGCATTCCATAAGCTTCACTTTGTATTCACTTCTACTTCATTCACATGCGTGCATTGAACCGCCACCTGCTGCCGCTGGGAATAGAAACGTGGTTCTCACCCTTGAGGATTTCACTGGCTGGTGAAGGGAGTAGACTTGTAGGAAAAGTAAATTAATTACAACTACTTGCTGTAACAGAGGGAGGACAAAGAATGGTAAGCGCTTATAAGGACAAGTAACTCACCTTGTCTTGGGAAGATGGAGAAGACTTTACAAATGTGGTGACATCTGGACTGGGTCTTAAAGGAGAAACTGAAATGTGTCAGGGGGAGGAAGGCACACCAGGAAGAGAGAACCGAACATGCGGAGACGTAGGGTTTAGAAAGAGTATGGCTTCTTTCAGGGCCGTAAGAGAAGTATGTAACTCATGGAATGCAATGGTGGAAGGAAAGGGTTGACAAAATAGACCTGGGCCTTCCCAACTCAGAGTGCTGTGAGGTGGGCGCTAGCCAAAGAGGTAACATTGCTGGAAACATGAGAGAACTTGCAAAAAATACCTTGAGTTTGTTACATAAATCATCTGAGAGGTAATTGGGCAAGTTATTCTGCCACTCTGTTTTTCTGTCTTTTAACTCTCATTCCGATGGAAAATAAACAAAATCCCTTTCGTAGAACTCAACTCAACCGATGACATTTCAACAGCATCATCTTTACCGGTGGGGGTTCTTCCTGTCTACGCAAAACAGCTCCCCGTGTCCTCTTGGTACATACGTTTCTCACTCTTCTTCCCTAATTGCTGATTCAGGCATGAATATTTGCAGTTACTTACGTAGTACCTCTGATGTTTTGATGATACTATCAAAACAAAAGTGAATGTTATTTTTCACGAAAATGTCAAAGAGTTTACCAGTCTTGGCAAGCAGTCATGTCCCTTGTGGTACCAAGCATTTTATCATTAATAATTGCTCAGCATATAGTAATTGGTTATGTAAGTAGATGAAAAATAGTGTACCTTCAAAGTAAGTACACTTTCAAACCATGTGATTGAAATTGTTGAAAATAAGAGTAATATTCTATTTTGATTATTTTACCTACAAGAATTTAGTCATAGTGGAGAACTATGTACAACATAAACAAAACTCAGTCTCAAAACCTGAGGAGTAAATTGCGTTTAAAATCAGTACAGGTTGAGTGTGAGTGCTGATTTTGTGGTGAAGCTGTTGAAAACTATAAGTTTGACTCAAAGCATATTTACAAAAATCAAATGTACCCATATAAAAAGATTAAATATGTAAAAATATATAAAAATAAAATAAGAGTTGGAAGTTTATTGGAAAAACAGTGTTCACTGCAAAAGAGACATGATCACTACCATTTGGTGAATAAAGGCAGGCCTTTGGAGTTGTTGGAAATGAAACTAAAATATAAAAAAGAATAATTATTTTGGTTTATACATTTACAACTCGATTACTATAAAAATGCACAAATTCCAAATGAAATCATTGGAATTGGAAACAAAGCTGCATTTTGTTGCAGTTAGCTACATTATCTTATAAATGAGATACATGTTTCTTCAGCTTATTCAATAATACATGATGAGGCAATTCAATAATAGAATGAAAACAATGTCATCAATTTGTGTAAACAATCAGGAAAGGAAATGCTATCTTGATTAAAGAAATATTCTTGAATTGAATAGGCACACTGACACAACTGACTAAGGAATGGAGATTACACACACACACACAGTAAATGCAAATCAGAACCATGATTTTTGCCGCTAAACAGGAGTAGAAAATTAAATGTGGCGAAGTTTTAGAGGAACGGCTAAGTCCTCGATTGTGCAAAATTCTAAGGTTTATTAGTAAGTGTGAGGAATTGAAAACTCTGAAATCCGCCCAGTACTGACACTTCTTTGACCACACAGTCTCTTGCATCTACACAAGGATCGCCAATTTTTTCTTTAAAAAATTTTTTTTTGGTTTCTTTATTTTTGAGACAGAGCACAAGTGGGGGAGGGGCAGAGAGAGAAGGAGACACAGAATCTGAAACAGGCTCCAGGCTCTCAGCTGCCAACACAGAACCCGATGCGGGGCTTGAACCCACGGACCATGAGAAAATGACCTGAGCCGAAGTCGGACGCAGCCGACTGAGCCACCCAGGCGCCCCAAGGATTGCCAATTTTTTCAAAACTTGTTTAAGAGAGGGGGCACCTGCTGTCTCAGTTGGTGGAGCATGTGACTCTTGATCTCAGGGTTGTGAGTTCGAGCCCCATGATGGGTATAGAGACTACTTAAAAATAAAATCTTTAAAAAAAAAAAAAACAAAACAGCTTGGGGCCCCTGCATAGCTCAGTCGGTTGGGCGTCCGACTTCAGCTCAGGTCATGATCTCACGGATTGTGAGTTCGAGCCCCGTGTCAGGCTCTGTGCTGCTGACAGCTCAGAGCCTGGAGCCTGCTTCCGATTCTGTGTCTCCCTCTCTCTCTCTCTGCCCCTCCCTGACTCATCCTCTGTCCCTCTCTCCTTCAAGAATAAATAAACGTAAAAAATTTTTTAAAAAAGCTTTAAGATGCTCAAGGCTGTGATGCTCAGGAAGCTATGTGGGATGTTAAAAATACGTTGGACTATTTGTTCTCTAACATTACGGGCTGTAGTCAAGGGCTTCCAGAGATTATCCAGGTAATCTTTCAAACATAAAGAGGAATAGTGAATTAATAATTGGCTGACACTGATTTCCAAATGTGACTTTTTCCCTCCCCCCTCACATTTCTTTATTACATACAAAGCATTTTAAGAATTTTTTCTAAAGAGCTTCGATGAGAAATCATAGACATGTTCACTTGGTCTTTAAAAGTAAGAGAAACGGCTCATTGCTTATGATCTAAGAAAATCTCTATCTCAAAACCATTTGGGCTGGGGTAGTTATGCCAAAAACAATCTCTTAAGGTTTCAAAGGGGAAAAAAAAAGTTCTTTCAGAGAGCAACAAATCACAGCAGCTCAATAGCACATGTCACACTACTCCATCAGATGAATGGTACACAGTATTTTTACCAAAGAAAATAGTTTTTGCTAAGTTTAAATTTGCATTTTTCTGAGTGATTACAGCATAGTGAAAATTTCCGAGCTACCGTTCAAATGTAAGAAATACATGGAGCAGAGCCAACCATATCCAGTAAACTGTACAAAATCAATGCAAATATGATCCTAGAACTTCGATTTTCCCAGAACAACGTAACAACAACTTCATCCATTTGTTTATTTGTCGTGACCTGTGCAAAAAAATGCTTCCTGCAGCTCCGCACCACTGCCCGTGTGTGCTTGCGGTCCGATCGGTCCCACTAACCAGCCGTGAATGCTTGTTGTGTACCCTGCCTTGCCCCAGCGTGGGCTCGTGCAGCTTGGGAGGAGCTCAGTGGCCTGGCAGAGTACAGATCCTGAAAGTCTCACCCACCGGATCAGTTCACTGCGTTAGCCAAGTACTTAAGTTGAGCCGCCGTAACAAAGTGCCCGGGACTGGATGGTGGAAAGCAACAGAAATGCATGCTCTCACAGCCCTGGTGGTTAGGAGTCTGAAACCAAGGTGTCCGCTGGGCCCTGCTCCCGCTTGAAGGGTCTAGGGAAGAATCCGTCCTTGACTCTTCCAGCCTCTGATCGCTCCCTGCAATTCTTGGCTGACTTATAGCGACGGCCCTCCTGTCTCTGCCTGCAGTGTCCCATACCCTTTTCCCTCTGTGGCTCCCTCTTCTCATACAGACACAGTCATTGGAATTAGGGCCCGCTCTAATCCCATATGACTTCATCTTCACTGATTACATTTGCAGAGGTCCATTTCCCGATAAGCTCACATTCTGAGGTTCAGGTTGTCGTGAATTTTAGGGAGATATATTCAACCCACTACATCAAGCGGTGGAAATACTGTACTTTAATCTTATCTGGAATCATGTCAGTTGTTACATAATTTTTTTTTTTTTTTTTTACATTTTGGGCTTTAAGTTATAAATGCTAAAGATTACTCTTGTGGTTTCAGTTGAGTATGATATTGGCTCTAGTGGGAGGATGATTAGTGAAAAATGGCTTGTTATAAAATGTGAAATTTAACCAGTAACCCCAGGGGCGCCGGGGTGGCTCTGTTGGTTAAGCGTGTGACTCTCGATTTCAGCTCAGGTCATGATCCCGGGGTCGTGGGATCGAGCCCTGAGTTGGACTCCATGCTCAGCTTAAGACTCTCTCTCTCTCCCTCTGCCCCTCTTCTGCTCACTCACCCTTTCTCTCTTTCAAATAAAATTAAAAAAAAATTTTTTTTAACACATTAATTCCAAATTTCTCATAGGATTTCTCACTTGTTTCATTAAGGCTCATTCAGGGGCACCTGGGTGGCTCAGTCAATTAAGCATCTGACTTCAGCTCAGGTCATGATCTCGTGGTTTGTGGGTTTGAGTCCCCAGTCAGATTCTGTGCTGACAGCTCAGAACCTGGAGCCTCCTTTGGATTCTGTGTGTTTCCCTGTCTGGCCCTCCCTCGCTTGCTCACTGTCTCTTTCTCTCTCTCTCTTTCTCTCTCTCTCTCAAACATAAACAAACATTAAAAAAATTTTTTTTAAATTAAGGCTCATTCATGGAGATACCTGCCCCTGCCATGTCTAAGTAATTTGTACGTGTGTGAAGACCAGTTAAGAAGGATTTTATACACTATATTCCGGTGTTTGGATTTGTTCCTGTAGGAAAGGAAGAATCAGTGGGGAGTCACTATTTCAAAAAGATATTCCGGGTTGTGGTATGGAGGACACAGAAGTCAGATCAAAGCTACTGAACAGATGAGATGAGTGGGGTGTAGACTATGTTGATGGGGATGGGAAAGTGAAATTGTACTGGGCAACATCCTGATGATTCAGTACTTGATTAGATGATGTTAACATTAATAGCTAATATTTTTCCAGCTTTATTGAGATCTCATTGGCATATAATATTGTATAAGTTTAAGGTGTATAACCTGATAATTTGACTCATGTTTACGTGGGGAAAAGATTTCCCCAAGAAGGTCAGTTCAGACATTCATCACCTCACATAATTATTATATTTTATGTGTGGTGAGAACATTTAAGACCAATCATAGGTAAGATTTATTGAGCATTTTCTATGTGTCAGGTACCATTCTAAGCACTGTTTATGTACTAATTTATTTAATTCTGGCAATAATCCTATGAAGTAGTCCTACTTCAGTGGTACTAAAATTTTGATTTTAGATGAAGAAACTGTGGCACAAAGGCTTGCCAAGGATCACCTACCTAGTAGTGGGAGGAGTCAGAACTGTGACAGAATCTGGTGAGCAAAATGAAGGAACCAGGGGTTACTCTTGAGATTGGGGGGCTGAGGAGAAGGCTGTGTCATTAGCCAAGACTGAGATACAGAAATGCAGCAGGTCTGAGGTGGTGGTGGGGGTGGGGAGTTTGACTAGAAAGTTTTGAGTCAGTACATTTGGTTTTGGATATAATATTCAATTTGAAGAGCTGTGGGTGGGAAACCCAAATGGATAAGTCCAGCAGATCCTTGAGAGTAAGTACTAGAATCATATTTGTTCCTTTCTTACGTGTGTTAAAATGAATCTTTTAAAAAGAAAATACTGTTTTAATTTCTTTTTTTTAATGTTTATTCATTTTTGAGAGAGAGAGAGAGTGAATGTGAGCAGGGAAGAGGCAGAGAGAGGGGGAGGCACAGAATCTGAGCTGTCAGCACAGAGCCTGACGGGGGACTGGAACCCATGAACCGCGAAATCGTGACCTGAGCCGAAGTCGGATGCTGAACCGACTGAGCCACCCGGGCGTCCCCTAGAAAATATTGCTTTCATGCATACATTATGCAGCTGTAGTAAAACATAGGGGGGAATCAGCGATACTGTCTCCTAGCCCCTAAAAAGAAAGTGCTTTTAATAGGGCGAGATTCTTTGTGATAGTGCATCCTCTTTACGTGAAGTTAGGAAGGTAAATGACTATCTTACCTGGAACTCTGGGACCTTGTTCGGCCAGACAGAAAGAGGAGAGGCACTCGTGATGCATGTGCAGCTCATGGGTGAATGGCCTTCATCACAGGCTCCCCTCCCACGCCCACCCTTGGCTCCAGCATTCCACCAAATGCCCCGCCGCCTCGCTCTAACTCCCACTGCCTTGCTCTAACCACGGGGTATCCCAGTTCAAACCCGGCGGTTTATGGGAACCGCTTTTGTTGAAGTCATTAAAGAAAGAAAGGCCTGTGACTTCTCTCTCCGAAGCACCGCCTGTTTTCTGTGTCATTTCAGTCTCATTAATCAGCGCGGCCGCAAGGTAGACATTGTGCTGTGTATTTTACTGTCCCCCACACGGCAGCCCCTGCGTCTCTGCCCTGAGGCCGACGCATTGGGGAAAAAGAGGGAGGGAAACCATCAATCTTCCCAGTTGCACATGTCAGCAGTGATTCCTTCCCCCTTCCTGTTGGCTGTCTCTCTCGCCACCTGTGTTTAGAATTAGCATTGAAGCTGCTGCCCAGATGAATAAGAACCACTGTCCCTGTCACCTGCCCTGGTCCGGGCCACCACTCCTGAATGAAAACAAGGGGTCCGTAGAGCAATTATCTTTATATTGTGAATAGTGCAGGAAAGAGAATCGCACACCCCCTTAGAAGTGCATTAAAGCCTCACATTCAAACAGATTTTAGGTCATGCATTCTAGAAGGTAGCATCATTTATTGGATCAGAGGAGTAAAACCAAATAATTTCTTGGTGCCTTGATGTATTTTCATAGTCTCCCTCTAAGTGTACACAGCTGGTTGATCTAGCCAGTTTCAAGTCCGCTACTCACTAGCTATGTGTTATTTTCCGAACCCCTCTGTGCCTCAGTTTCTTTACCTGTAAAACCAAGATGATAATACTACCTACTTCATAGGGCCTTTTGTAAAAATTAAATGAGGTAATGTGTTCATAGCTCTTGCTATAGTACTTTGCATATTGTAAGCACTCCAGGGTTAGTTTAGCCATTAATTACCATGGTTAACTTTATTGTTCAAATAATAAAACTGAGACGTTCAGAGAGGTTAAGTAATTTGAGCAAGTGATAGGAGTGCAGAAGGAATTTTTTAAAAAAATTTTAATGTTTATTTTTCAGAGAGAGCACATGAGCAGGGGAGGGACAGAGAGAGAGGGAGTTACAGAATTTGAAGCAGGCTCCAGGCTCCGAGCTGTCAGCACAGAGCCCAATGCAGGGCTTGAACTCACGAACTATGAGATCCTGACCTGAGCTGAAGTCAGACGCTTAACAGACTGAGCCACCCAGGCGCCCCAGAAGGAATGTGAACCTGGCACTGTCTGATCCCCCAAACTTGTGCCCTTTCTGTTAGACTACATTGTTTGCATTCCAGCTCTGTCTTAAAAAATAACTTCATATGTGAGCTTAATAATTTATTTAACTTTATTTCCCATCATATAAAGCAAAAATGGTAACAACCAACATTCCTGTTAGTACGAGACTCTTGTAATTACATGTCAATTAACATAATCAGGCCGTATGCAGAAAAACTATTTTAAAAATTTTGCTATACTGGGGCTCCTGGGTGGCTTAGTCGGTTAAGTGTCCAACTCTTGATTTCAGCTCAGGTCATGCTGAAATTTCAGCTCAGCTCAGGTCTCGTGGTTCGTGGGATTGACTCCCATGCCAGGCTCTGTGCTGACAACACGGAGCCTGCTTGGAATTCTCTCCTTCTCCTTGCCCTCCCCTACTTGCTCTCTCTCTCTCTCTCTCTCTCTCTCTCAAAAATAAATAAACTTACTTAAAATTTTTTTTTTTAAAAATTGGCTACAGAAGATGTTCTTGCCCTTAAAAAAAAGTTAAACCACACAAACGTATCAAAAAGGAGGTCATTACAATCCCATCACTTGGGGTAACAACCATTGTTGTGAAATATGTATTCTTCTTCCTTGTCAGAATTCATCGATGTAACAAACCCTGGTGGGCTAAGCATTGTTCTTGGACCTTGAGGGGGCTGCTATTAGTATTCCCAGTTTACAGATGGGGACGTTCCGTGACTTGCACAAGGAGGCACATCTAGTGCACTGCAGAGCCGGTGTTGAACTCAGAGTCTGGCTTGAGTTAGACCCTTCACCCACTCTGCATGACCCACGGTACTTAAATTCTTCTTATCTCTTCCACAAGATTCCATCTCATAAAAATAAAATTTAATATTATTTAATAGTTCTCCTACTGATGGACATGTCGTGCTTATGGCCCTCTCACTATGAAATAATGTAGAGAATGCCAGGTATCCTTACTTTCTTGTATAAACATTTCTTTAGGACAGGTTTCTATTCATTGAATGGTTGGATCAAAATATGTAAACACTTAAAATTTTGACCTCCATAAATGGTCAGATAACTTACAGAGAGCTTACTACATGCTAGGCACTAAGCAGTTTACACTAATAAATGTATCACAGTCCTCCCCTTTAATATATGCTTAAGGCCACATAAATAATAGGCCTAGGGCTTCAACCCAGGTGACCTAATGTGAGCCTGCTTGTTACCATGGTTAATAACCAAACAAGTTATCATAGTCCTATTTTACTGCTTGATTTTGTCATTTTTCTAATTTATACTAAAGTCAAGATAACAGTATAGGCTGACGCAAGGGTCTGTGCTGAAGCAGGTGTATTTGAACCATCCCCGGAAATTGTGTCGGTCTACAGGTTGGATGATGAGAAGGGGAGGCATGGTGGCTGGTAAATGAGACTTCTTTCTCTTGATAGTGGTCAGGACAGTCAAAGAGATTCTTTTTTGGAAGGGACTATATGCCAGGTAAATAACTTTAGAAGTTTTTCCCTCCATTTGTAGCATGATACCTTGTAAGAAATTGACCCTGTGTCTCTCTCAAAGGTTCAGAACACTTGGGTTAGTCATGGAGTTGTTTCCTACACTGTGTATAAGAATTTCCGGCATCTCTGCTTTTACGTAGCCAACACCACCTGTTGTTTGTCCCGGTTTTGGTCAACAGAGTAACCATAAGACCTACCAACAACTGCTTAAGTATTGAATGCAGACTCTCTCATAGGAATCAGAAGGAGTTAGACTTTTCCAGGCAGGAAAATAGGTTAGAAAGAGCATTCTATGCAGAGATCATTTTGTTTTCTATCCATTACAATTCTGATGTCAAAACCTTCTTGTGGGATTATTTTCTTGGTAAAGGCTGGGCTACATGTGCTTCCTGAATTCCTGAGCCATAAGGATTTATGGAACTGGACACTGCCAAGTAAGTCTACCTAGGCATCAAAGATACTGTGTTTACTTGTCACAGGTGTCTTTTTCACCAATGTAGAGACTCTAACCACACCTTCAAAATCTCTTTTTTCTCCCTGATGCCAAATGTGATATCAGGATTGCCTGATGCCCAAATGGCTTCTGACCAGGTATTAATAAATAACTGTCTCAGGAGTTTTATTACCTTGAAATGTAAATTATAAGCAAATGAACGTACTTTTCACATTTTTACAGTGTGTGTGTGTGTGTGTGTGTGTGTATTTCCTAGCAGGTTGGCAGCTTTGGAGAATAATTATGTAGTCGTTGGCTTTGAACAGTGTTTTTTCAATCTTGGCCACACATTAGAATCACCTGGGGAACTTTAAAAACTTCCAGCGCTCATGCCAAATCCCAAGCTGATTAAATCAGAATATTTGAGGCTAGGACCCAGGCATCGGTATTTTTTAAAGCTCCCAGGTGATGACTTTGCAGCCAGGATGGAGAACTATTGACTTAGGAGGTATCTTCTTCTTTTTTGTTCATAGTGTTTTCATCCATACTTCAGTTTAAGTGGTTGAAGTGAACCCCTCTCAAACTGGACCATGCCCCAGAATCACTTGGAAAGCTTGTTGAAGCACAGATCATGTAATTCTTATTTCTCCTGGGATAAGCCCACTCTTAGAATTTCTGAGTTGGTAGGTCTGGGTTGGGACCCAGGAGTTGGCATTTATAACAAGTTCCCTATTATGGCGATGTCATTGGTACTGGGGACATGTTGTGAGAATATCTGCTCCGATGCCTTTCTTCCACCTCCCCTCTGCTCTTTTCTTTGCTGGCAGGGGCTGAGCAGGGCACCTGTGTCCAGGGCCGCCCGTGCTGTCATCATCCACCTTAGCAAAGGGATGCTCGAGCATCCTGCACCCTCCAAGTAACCACATAATCAGACTTTAAAAGTCTACTCCTTATGCAACTGCAACTTCCGCCTCATTCCACGAATGTGCTTTGTACATCAGAATCAGAGGCACCACCAGGTGGGGGTTTGGTGTCCCAAAATGGAACTTGGATTTCACTTTCCCACAGAAACAGTTTTGTGAAAGGTGTGTGGGTACAGCTGAAATGGTGATGTTAAAACCATTCGTCGAGAGTACCACGGGCCCAATGAGGCTTCAACGGACTGCCTTCCGGGAACTTAACCACCATTTAAAGAACTTGAGTTTCTGAGTGTCAGAAAACCAATTTTCAAACAGACTCTTAGAACGTAACCTGTTTAGGAACTACATATAACTGGAACATTTGATTCACTTTGTTTATAGTTATTTTGCCCCTTTACGTTTTGGAGCCAAAGTGGGGCAGGGGAGGATTTGTCATTCATTCCACTAACATTTATTAGGTGCTCACAATGTACCTGGCACTGCCCTGGACTGGGAATATAAAGATGAAAAAGACAGCTTCTACCCTAGAGGAGCTCGTATTCTAGCGGGAAAATATTTTCTAAGCAAATAAGAAAATATTTACCAAGTTGCCAGTGTCCATATGTGTGATAATGAACTAGTGAAGGAGGGACCTGTTCTGCCCTGGGGGCAGGGAGAGGGGTGTAGTGGTGGGGGGAGACTGGGTAGGGGAGAAAGAGGGATGAGGGAGAGGCGGATGGCTGACTGTGCATGTGTGTGTGTATGTATGTGTGTGTGTGTGAGGGAGAAAGAGAAAGGGGTGAGGGAGAGGCGGATGTCTGTGCGTGCGTGTGTGTGTGTGTGTGTGTGTGTGTGTGTATGTGTGTTAGGGAGAAAGAGAAAGGGGTGAGGGAGAGGTGGATGGCTGTGCGTGTTTGTGTGTGTGTGTGTGTGTGTGTGTGTGTGTGTGTGTTAGGGAGAGGAGAAGACATGTTTAAGAGGTTGAGAATCAGGGAGACATTATTAGACCTTGAAGACCCAGGGGAGTTGCCCAGCAGAGAAGGCGATTAAGGACATCAAAACAATGGGACAGTCTGAACGCAGACAGGAATGAGCTCTACAGGACCGGCAGTCACCAGGTCAGCTCCTCACGTAGGATGATGGAGGATGCCTGGGAAGGGCATTACTGGCCACACGAAGTTTGAACCTTAGCCCAGAAGAAGAAAGGAGAAGATTTATTCACACAGCATAAATGGCATTTGCATTATTATCTCAGACCTTCTTTTTAAAGAACCTTCTTCTCCTTGTATGTGTCCCACTACCCTGAGGAAGACTTTTTTTTTTAATTTTCGACAAAATATTGATACTTAGAAAATGTCTTCAATTGAGCAGTTTTTAGACCTGCGCTCCGGGTAGCCCCACAAAGGCTGGCTGGGGGTAGGGTAACTGTCCCATTATCCACCCACCTACCAGGCTTCTCTTTGGCCTGCTTTACGTGTTGGGCATACTTAGCGAGAATATTGCATTTGAAACTGGGTACGTAACTAAAAAAGAAAGGCTTTAAAACCGCTGTAATCTAATCCTCACACATTCAGGAATAGTCTGAGGACTCTAGTGTATGTAGCCAAATCTCTCAACTGTGGGCAAAAGGTTAAATGTTCTCAGACCATCAGCTAAAGGTGGGACATCAGGCAGGCCCTGAGGTCGATCGATGTGTCAGATCGATGTGTGACGGGTGATAGTGGTTAGGAGGGTAAGCGTTAGTTGGCCATAAAAGGCAATGATAAAATAATTTCTCCCCAGGATGATAATGCTTTAAGATCAATGTTTGAATTTCCTTAGGAAGAAAAACTAATCTTAAGCATCTCTTGTTGTGTACACTTTTAAAAGTTGAGGACTTCTTGATCTCTTGCCTGTGTTAACTGTCCCATTCAACATAAAAATACAACGTGTGGTGGTCATTGAGACGTTTATGTCAAGAATTTGACACTTGCTGACTTGGGTTAGCAAGCGGTGTTATCATTAGGAGTTAAAAGTATTTCTTTAAAAATTTTTTTTAATGTTTTATTTATTTTTGAGACAGACAGAGACAGAGCATGAGCAGGGAAGGGGCAGAGAGAGAGGGAGACACAGAATCTGAAGCAGGCTCCAGGCTCTGAGCTGTCAGCACAGAGCCCGACGTGGGGCTCAAACCCACGAACGTGAGATCATGACCTGAGCTGAAGTCGGAGACTTAACCGACTGAGCCACCCAGGCGCCCCTTAAAAGTATTTCTCACCACATACAATGTTACATTATGATTGTTTGTCTTCAGATAATATGTTAATTTAGTTCTAATTACCTTTCCGATGAAAACTAAGCAGACTGGTTTATTCTGTACCTACATATAACCTTTGCATTTATTTTTATTTATGTTTTTAATCTGTTTTCTTTTTTATTTTTAAGTTTATTTCTTTTGAGAGAGAGAGAGAGAGAGAGAGCATGAGGGAGGGACAGAGAGAGGGGAAGAGAGAGAATCCCAAGCAAGATCTCCCCGATGAGGGGCTTGAACCTACTAACCACAAGATCTTGACCTGAGCTGAAACCAAGAGTCAGATGCTCAACCGACTGAGCCACCCAGGTGCCCTTTGCATTTAAATATAACTTAGCTGCCCTGAGGTGACAATGCAGTGTTTCCTGGGAGCCAGAGTCCCCAAACCTTGTATTTTATCATCTATGTCTGATCGGGACACATTCGCTGAGTTGCTGTTTAACATGTAGGAAAGATAACAAAGAAAAAAGACCTGAAGAATATAAGCCCAGAGAGCTGTTGAGATACAAAAGAAATCGCTACAGAAGAGAAGAACACGGTAAATGCCCTAACCTGGGGCAGAGTGTCCTGTGGTCTGCGGCTGAGCTCTGGGGGTCTGGATTCTGGTCCCAGCTGTACGCCGTGTGTCCATGGCCTTTTGGTGAACATGGCTATGACACACTTTGTCCTTCTGTGAAGCCTGTGGAGGCAGCTGTTGGTGGCTGAGGGTGCTCAAAGGCCAGGCCAACACAGAGGTGAAGAAGTGCTAAACGGGCCACACCACAGTGTCCTTCCCTAGAAAGAGAGGCCAGTAGGGGCGCCTGGGTGGCTCAGTTCATTAAGCAGCCGACTCTTGATCTCGGCTCGGGTCTCACAGCTTTGTGAGTTCGAGCCCCACATCGGGCTGACAGCATGGAGCTGGCTTAGGATTCTCTCTCTCCTTCTCTCTCAACTCCTCCTCCTCCTCTGCTTACACTGTCTCTGTCTTTCTCAAAAAATAAACATAAAAAGAAGAAGAAGAAAGTGAGGCCAATAATTCCAACTCCATCAAGCGAGATAAGGTATGTGCAAATGGCAGGGAGTATTTCCATTGGCTGCAGTTCATCACAAGAAGGAAAATGTGTGTGCATAAGCCTTCCATCCCAGGATGGGGGCCACACAGAGCACACAGGGAAAATAGATGCGCAGTTTGTGAAATTTGGAAGAGGCTTAAATAACTCTGCAGGAGACTTTTTAAAAGTCAAGTTTATTCCTTTTAAACTCTTTCATAGCCTAACAATATACGTTAAGTGTTTATCATCTGTGCCGTTGAGGAACTCACAGATGAATGGGCTTGTCGCTTCTTGCTAATTTTTTCTCTTTAAAATAATTTTTCTCTTTGGTTTCAATTACTGGCGTACATATCACCTCTTGTTTGGGGGTGATATAAGTCCCGCTTTCTCTTATACTGAATTAATATTTACTCTGTTGATTCCCAGGTCTCAGCATCTGGTTTCATTTCTAGGCAGAAATGAACCCATTTTTCTTGGTGCTGAGTCAGCATTTTCTCTCCAGACACTGGGCTCTCTGACTTTCTGGAAGAGCGGACTGTGGCAGAACAGTGCTGAGCTGTGGCCAAAGAAAGCTTCAGAGGAGCACCTGGCTTCTCCCAGCCATGGCGGAGGGGCTGTTTTTCTCTGCCGAGTCTCCTCTGTTTCAGCTCTTAAATCACTAATTGGTAGTAGAGGCATTTTTAAAAAAAAGAAAAAATGTTGAGCTATTCAAGGAGCCTAGGGCTGAAATAGGGTGATATAGAAATGAGAAACACTGACAGAGAGCTAAGGCGTCAGAACCTTAAGATGTATTCTTCTTTATACACAATTAGAAGAATATATAGACTTATAGAAAGAGACTTTTAACCCAATTAGTTAATAATATTGGTTACTTTTTTCTTCTTTTTTTTTTTTATCATACTCTGTGATAACATGTGCTTTACAGAACCAATTAGACGCAGCAGTTGTTTCCCAGGGTTTTGGTGTGATGTTGACTGTAGTTAAAACAGGGGAGGTGAATGAATGATTGGTGTTCTAGCTGGCTACCAGCAGGTCTTGGTTGTAAGAATCTTGAAATTTTTAGTAGAAGCCCTCGGTTCCCAACACCATACCCAAGTTGAAAGTGTTCCAAAGCAGCCTCCTTTTCATATATTTTATTCACTTGGAATCAAAGACAGAAGCTCTTTTTAGCTAATCGCAAAAACTATCTTCTGCTGTAATTAGCAGCTTCTGATTTTCCGTTGCTTTTGGGGTACAATAATTACAATGAAGATGATCATGAATTTTGGATATGCTCCGTACCTTAAGACAGGAATGGTATTGGCTACATCTGTCAGATTGGTAAGTATGTTCTTCCTTTGATTTGAACACCCACCCACTCCTCTGGAATATATCAAATCCCAGGGCTGAAGCCGCCCATCAGTAACGCTGATTCTGTTACAAAATGAGCCGGTGACTCTATCGATTGGAAGTGGCATTTGTTAAGGAAATCACACCTGAGATCAAGAACGAAGCCCTCTTTTGTAAAACGCTCCTTGCTTATCCTCTGCACGCTGCTGTGGGCTTGCAGACTTTTCCATGAGAGCCTGTGGCCGAGTCCTGAAGCAGTTTTCTTTGTGGCGTGCCTCCTCTCCGCTGGGAAGCCCTCGCTCCTCTCATTTTCATTCTTCTCCACCTCTTGTGCTTTTGAACACAGAACCCCCATCCTCCAGCCACCCAAGCTCCGCATTCCAGCCCCGTGATTTCATGGTACCCGGCAGGGCTCCCCTACCGCGCTGGCATGACTCTTGCCGGGGGAGCAGATGGGAACACAAACCCACCGCACAAGAGCAGGACGCGCTCTGTATATTTTTAAGTCCAGGAATCCAGTTCTCATTTAGAGGCTGTATTTTTTTTTCATAGCTCCTTGAAAATTGAACAAAACCTCTCCTGTTGCTCTTATTTCTTGATAACATTGTTCCCTCTGCGTGGACGGATAGAATCACAGAAACTAGAGAATGGAGGAGATACATTAGATCATGTCTGGTCCATCCCCACCGGTTACCATTCTTTTTTCCCACAGTCTGTCCTCTAGTGCTTTTGTCCTCCAGTGTTCTCGAGAAGTTGTTTCTCCTTTCTCTGGGGGAAGGGTTCCTTGGTTTGACCATGGAGGAACATATGTGCAAATATTCATAGTCTTTTTTTTTTTCCAGCTTGATATTTCTGCTCTTCATAGCCCTTTAGATTAGCATAAACAGCCCCTCTTCGTCCTCAGTGAAGTATTTCTGGATGGTATTTTTTTTCCCTCTTCCATTTATTAAGTTCAGAGCTTGTTTTTCTGCTTTGCTTTCTCTCTTCATCAATCAGTCCCTAAAGCCCATTAATCATATTTTTTACCTCACTGAAAGCTCCTTTGCTTATTCCCATATCTGGAACCAGGGCTGGTTATGGTCCCAAGGTACTGAAGAAGCTTCACTGATATGTGGTTATTCCATGCTCGCTCGCTCTCTCTCTCTCTCTCTCTCTCTCGACCCCCGCCCCCAGCCTCAGTTCACAACCACAAACTGTTTCGACAAAAATGTTTCTAAATTATGATGGGGGAATTAGTCATATTAGTCATCGCAAGGCTGTGTGTGTGTGTGTGTGTGTGTGCGCGCGCGCATGTGCCTGCACTCATGCATGTGGTTTTAAGTGGTAAGATTATATTTGTTCTCAGTTACTTAAAAGATATTTTTCATACCCTTGGAGCCACAGATCGTTCAGGTCTCCCAAGCGCTTGGATCAAGTGCAATTCTGGACCACAGAACTGTGATGCATCGACAGAATGTAGCATTTTATTTTAGAGCTTTCATCTCAGAAGTAGGCAGGAAAGCAATCAGATATGGGGGAAACAGACCGTATTTGTAGGATTTAGAATTCTTGAGGGAAGAGAAGGGCAAAATTTAAATAGTCTTGGCCCTCACATATCTAGTAGATTAGCTCTACTAGAGCTACTAGCTATTTAGGTATACAGACTTTTTTCTTCTACCGTTTTTTTTCTTTCTTTTTTTAATATCTCAGCTGTATTGAGGTATAACTGACAAATGAAATTATAAGATATTTAAAGTGTACATCACGGTGATTCGATACACACATGCCGTGTGAAAGACTCCTTCCTCTTGGTTAATTAGCGTCACCTCACATGTTTATTTTTATTTGTTTGTTTTGCTGAGAATATTTAAGTTCTGCTGTCTTAACAAGTTCCAGTTATACCATACAGCGTTATCAACTATACTCATCATGTTTTACTTTAGATCCTCACACGCTATATGGTTTCATGGATTGCGGGACCTAATATAAAAACATCCGTTCTCCCCAAAGCAATCTATAGACTCAATGCAATCTCAGTCACAAACCCCAACAGTTTTTTGTTTTCTCTTGGAACTGGACAAGGCGATTCTAAAATGTATTGAGAAATATAAAAAGCCAAGGATGGATAAGGTAACTCTTGAAGAAGAAGGTAAAAAGACTCTCCACTGTGTCCCAAGACTTACTAAAAAGGCACTGCAGTGTTGATCAGAGATAGACACATAGACGGATAGGACAGAATAGAAAGACCAGATAAAGACACAAGCATAAAGAGGCGCTTGATTTATGACGGAAGTGGCATTCCAGAGTAATGGTCAAAGACAGTCTTTTCCGTCAATGGTATTGGGACACTCTGATATATCCACATTGGGGGGCGGGGGGAGAAAAGAAATTGGATGCCACCTCACACCATATGCAAAAAAACTCCAAATGGATACAGACTTAAAGGGAAAAGATAAAACTTCAGGGGCGCCTGGGTGGCTCAGTCGGTTGAGCGTCCGACTTCAGCTCAGGTCATGATCTCGCGGTCAGTGAGTTCGAGCCCCGCATCGGGCTCTGTGCTGACAGCTCAGAGCCTGGAGCCTGCTTCAGATTCTGTGTCTCCCTCTCTCTCTGCCCCTCCCACTCTCACGCTCTGTCTCTCGCTGTCTCTCAAAAATGAATAAACATTAAAAAAAAAAACTTCAAAGCATACTCACACATGCATATACATATGCTTTATATATGTATATATGTATATACACTCACACCTTTACGACATCAAGATATTGAAAGATTTCTTCTGTGCCATAAAAATCTGTAGTCAAAAATCATGTATTTGGTAAAACTAAGAATATCTCGTCATCAACAGATAACATAAAGAAGACACAATAAGAGACTATATTGGCCATACATGTAATTGATAAAAAATTAGTATCCAGAATATATAAAAATACTTAAATCAGTAAAAGACAATCCACTCTGAGAAAAAATAGGCAAAATGACTTCAATAGGCTTTCCACAAAAGAAGAAATAAAAATAGCCAATAACCATAAGAGTTCTCAACTTCCTTAACAAAGAAATGCAATTAAGCCCTAATGAGATTCCACCTCCTAGCCACCATATTAGCTCAAAATAAAAATACTGGCAGTGTTGATGACGATGGAGAGCAACAGAAATTGATGGTAGAAATTTCTACATAGTCGGGAGTAGTTTAATACGCCATAGTAACCTTGAAGGGACATCATGCCTACCTTATGACCCTGCAGTTAGGTATATGCACTAGAGAAGGTTGGCACACAGAACACAAAGATGTGGGGTTTTTTCCCTCCATACCTTAGTTTTTGGAAATTTGCAAGCCTACAGAAAGGTTGCAATATTAATACAATGGATGTGATAAAGTGTCGCTGGATAGCAGCTAGTTGGAGAGAAGTAAGTGATACTTACCTTGATACCCCAACTTCATCTCATACTAGCTGTGTGATCGTGGGCAATCTGTGAGCCTCAGTTATCTCCTCTGTAAACTGGAAGTAATGAAATGCCTGCCACGTTGGGTATTGTAAGAACTAAATACATTAATGTATATAAAGCCCTGAGCATAAATGCCTGTAACAGAGTTCTCCGGCACATTATGGCTGCTGTTATTAATATTTTGTTGTTGTTAAAAATGATAATGACACATTTTACTTCTGCAGAACCTTTTAATGACAGCACATTTACGGATGTGTATTCATTTTCCATATTCCACTACCAAATGCAAAATTATTCCAGAGGAAAAGAGCCTTTTTCTCCCCAACCTGTATTACTTTTTTTTTCCTTCTCATTTTCCTATTACAACTTCAGTATTAGAAAGCGCAAACCGGTGGGAATACATGCCCTTAACAAAAATGTTTTTATAATTTAAAAAAATGTATAGAAAGAAAAACTACTCTTGAAGAAATAAAAGTATGATTTGACCAAAAGTAAAAGGAAACTGAAGCACAAAACAAGAAGCAGCATTAGAAATAGCATGTAGCTATTTAATTCATCAGGAAGCAACATTAGAAATAGCGTGCAGGTTTTCTCATGTCTAGCCCAAGATCCTGCACACTGAGTTGTCATATCAGGAATTATTTTTAAAAAAAAGAGAATTAAGTAAATAGCACTAGCTCATAGTTCTAATGCTATGCCTTCCTTGCCTGAACTACAAAATGAATGAAATCACATGAAAAACCTTTGAAATCACATTAAAAGCCCTTCAGTCCCCCAATGAATTTTGGTTCTGTGTCTGAAGTCTTTCTCCCTGACTCCCAGATACACAGTCATCCTTTCGTCCTGGGAACTCCTGCCCGTACCCCACTATTTATGTTTGCAAACTGACTACAGCCACGTTGCCATGTTGCACCATTACATATATCTTTGTAAACATATCCTCTATCTCCAATATCCTTGTGTCTCCTGGGGGTCCAGACCTTTTCTTCATGTGCCTTTGTATTTGTATGCTTTTGAGTGCAAAACAACAACAACACAGTTTAAATATCATTTTCTGTCCTTAGTAACACTTCACATAGTGCTTTGCACAGAGTACAAAATAAATGCATAAGGACGATGGTCAGGTTGCAGTTGTAAAAAACAGAACTAGTCATAGCCATGCTAACACAGGCATGGGATTCATGGATTCTGCCTCGAAAGCAAATGTCTGTTTTCCTCTGTTCCAGAAAGAAGCCGTGGAGCGAGTGTTCTCTGGCATTCAGCCTACGGGAATCCCCCACCTCGGCAATTACCTGGGAGCCATTGAGACGTGGGTGAGACTGCAGGAGACGCATGGCTCGGTGCTCTACGGCGTTGTTGACCTACATTCCATCACTGTCCCCCAAGACCCAGCTGCCCTTCGGCAGAGCATCCTGGACATGACTGCTGTTCTTCTTGCCTGTGGCATCGACCCAGAGAAGAGCATCCTTTTCCAACAATCTCAGGTCAGCTTCTCAGATCAGAACCAAGAAAACCTGTGTTTTCTAATTACTTAAGGAAAAGTTTGAGTGGTTTATATAGCTCCTATCTATGATTCTTTTTAAATTGTTTAAGAGTGACTTCATACCATGCAATGATTTTATTTTTTATTTGAGAGAGACAGAGAGAGAGAGAGAGAGAGAGAGAGAGAGGGAGAGAGAATCTTAAGCAGGCTCCACTCTAAGGGCATAGCCTGAATACGGGGCTCAATTCCATGACCCTGGGATCATAACCTGAGCCAAAATCAAGAGTGGGATGTTTAGCCAACTGAGTCACCCAGGTGTCCCGCAATGATTTCATTTTAATGTTTACCCTATATTCATATCTTTAAATGTCATCATGATACTATAGTATTTGTCACGTTTTCCTCCACTATACTTAACTTGCTTCGTATACCAAAATGTTCTGTCTCATTAGTGCTTGTAACTCTGGAATTGTTTTTCTGTCCTGGGGTGAATTCAAACTAATGAATTCATACTGTTGACTAATCTCCTGGTGATCAAGGATAGAATTTAGCAACCAGTGGTTTTGCATAATTCCAGATTGCTTTACTGGGTATTGTATTTGGAAGGCCTATTGGATTCCCATTGTTCATTCTTTGTATAATAGCTTTTGAGAAGATTTGAGAGAACTGGCTGGGAAATTGGAAGACCATGTCCAGTCTCTTGAGTCCAAACCAAGAAAGGCTTCAGAGCAAAGCCAAAATATTTGACTCATATCGTCACTACAGATGAATCAGTTTACTCTTGGACAGGCAGATAGCCTGGACCAGAGACAGGGCACTTAAGAGACTCCCTAGCAAAGAAGATGAGAAATTTAACTGGATCATGCCCTCATTACATATCCACTTTAATGTTATGACAAATCCCCAGCCCAAGAACGGTGTATTATATGTGTTTTGGCACATGTTAACATGTATACATGTATGGTGTGTGTTTTACATGTGGATATCTCCTTCCTTGATCATAAACTTCGGACACTCTTTTTTTTTAAGAGAGAGAGCAAGAAAGAGAGAGAGAGAGACATCTCATCAGAGAAAGGGCAGAGGGAGAGGGAGAGAGAATCTTAAGCAGGCTCCATGGTGCTGGGCTCAGTCTCATGACTGTGAGATCATGACCTGAGCCAAAATCAAGAGTTGGACGCTTAACCGACTGAGACTGAGCCACCCAGGAGCCCCTGACAATCATCATTTTTATGTATGTTTTATCACCCACAAAACTTAGTATAATAATTCATAGCGACCATTTAAAAAATATGTAATAAGTGAATATCTTCAAAAAATAAATACATTTATCAGCTTCAAATGTGTTTCCAGCTTGGAAATAATGTGATAAAATAATAGAATCTGATCATTAAAATGCCTGTAAAGGCACTTTACCTCAATTTCCTTCCTCACAGTTGGTCAGAAAGCCACATCACTTTTCAAATTCAATCTTGGACTGATCTAATTGTTTTAAGTATATAAATGAACTTGCTTATGTTGAGCAAATACCTGCCTCTCTATAATTCCCATCCATTCCTTTGACTTATGCTCTCTAAAAATACAGAATAAATCAACCCTGTCTTCCACATGACTGCTCTTCAAATATTCAGAGACCTTTATGACGCACCCTCGTTACCCTTCAGATCCTTACCCCATAGGTCTTACCTTCTTCAAGCTAGTGGCCCCACCTGAGGAACAGTCTTTCTGAAACTGTCCTATTTCCTGAAACAATGTTTATTCAAACTCTACGCATCTGTCTCCAACATTATACTGCTGACCATCGTCAGAACCACTTTTTAAGTTACTTGATACATCTTCAGTTCATCTAAGCTGTTTTTGATACAAGCTCCCTTTTGATCCTTCTGTGATACTGTTTCTAAAAAAGCATATTCCCAGTATCAATTTCCATACTTCTGGAAGGCGAACATGTCTACACCTCCACAAAGTAACCACTTTGCCAGACTGCCTCCTTAAGTGATGTTCAAAATGAAAGGCTCATTCACAACCACATCCAATACTTGCACTTTGAGCTCATACCCCCAGGAATGATCACGTTGTAATTTTTTCCCCTCCTTTTTAAAGGATGTTTGGCAGTGATGTCTGTAAGGGTCTAAAATTTGCGCTAATTAAGGTCTCTTCTTCAACACGATACTTTGTTGTTCAAAATAGCCATTGAAAGAGCAGCCCACAGTACGGGAGTCTTTGTGACAACTCCCTCATAAAGGAGGGATAATGAAAGTCACCTTCCTTGTGATTTTTTTATGGTATGTGTTAAGCTCATTGGTTCCAGCCGTGGTTGCGGGTCAAGGTCAGAGAGAGCAGGTCACTGATGTTACCTCGATGCAGCCTCACAGTGCCTCTGCCTTCCCCCATCCCGGACTGCAGTTCCCTCCAGGGAATTTGGGTAGCCTGCCAGTAGAATGTTGAGGTAAGTACTCATCAGACCCTAGACAACAGTTCATCCCACAAAGACAATATGGAAGACTTCCTCAGGTGTCTTTCTAACCTCAAGACATGGTTAGTCTCCACCATTTCCTTCTTTAATTCAGGCGACCAACCTTAGTACGACTGAGTGGATAGACTGGATATTTTATCAAGTTTTCCTCCCTTGTTTAAATATTTAATAAAGAACATTTTAAATATGTATAGAATAGTAGGGAGAATAGTGTACTGTACCCCTCCTCCCCACTTACTAGCATTTTGTGATCTGTCTCATCAAGGTTGTTTTTGGGGTTGTTGAAGTGTTTTAAAGCAGGTAACACACATCATGGCATTTCAGCCCCTAAATATTTCAGTGTGCCTTTCTGTAAACAAAATATTTTATTACATAACCACAACACTATCATGACACCTAACGAAGCTAATGGTAATTCCATATGATCATCTTATACGCAGCCCATATTCAAATTATGCTGATTCTCCCAAAACGTCTTTTATACTTGGCTTGTTTGAATAATGGTCCACACATTACATTTTTTTTCATATCTTTTGATTTGTCGTTCAAGTTTTATTTTATTTCTCATAAAGTTAATCCTCCACTTAAAAAGAATTAAACCCTTAGGTTCTTTTTATGCTCCCACTTTTTTCATGACTTTGATATGTTAATCAGGTTTTCTTTTCTTTGCTATAAAATTAGCTCTTTTGAACACAAATATAAGCCTTGTTTGTTTTTTTTTTTTGTTTTTTTTTTTTTGCCCTAATGTATATTAGCTCATGGTTAGTGGTTCACAAAGTTGCTCATCACCATTCTTAATAGTTGGAATGGAAACTATGCTTGCTTAGTGCCTGGACATCAGTTCCTTCAGAACGGCCGTAAAGCTTCTAGTCGTCCATGGAGGATGATGGGAAGTTCCTCCTCATGCTTTATCTTGAAAGTATGAAGGCATGTATTGGATTTGCTTCTTAGAATCATTCTCAAGTAGAAGTATAATAGAACAAGCTAGTCTCTCTGACTACCTTGTTATTATTCTAGACACCTGGCCCCATATTTGCAGTGTTCCATTAGGTGAAAGAATCGTCATGGTGTTCATGTTTTGTGTCTTACCATACAAAAACCAGTCATTAACCACCGTCTTTATCAATCTGTGGAGTTTTTCATTCATAAATGGCGACTGAAAAAATACTCATAGCATTTTTGGTATGCATAGCATATTTAGAAAAAAAATTGGAAGTCGTGTTTATTAGAAAGCTAATATTTTTTAACATGTAGGATTTGAAAAGCCTTTTCATGTATATGATCTCTCTTTTGATCCTCAAAAGAGCACACAAGTTAGGCATTACTGTTCTTTCACAGGTGAATACATTAAGGTATGAAAATGTCCAGTAAATTATAAAATGTCCTCAGAACCATCTCTGAGAGGTAGCTTATACTTAGTAAATGTTTAACAAATATGTCTTCTTAATTTGATCTGCAGTCATATGGGTGGCAAATCCAGGACTCTTTTTTTCCTCCTGAGGCACCACTTTCAGAAGGTATTCTCATGGGAGAGAACCTTATTCTGCACCCCACCGTGCCTTTGCCTCGATAGCTGGTGGCAGGGGGGCAGCGGAGAGCCAGAGCTGACCTCGAGGTCCTCACTTTCCTTGTCTGGACAGTCATATCACCCTTCCACTCCCGCCTCCGGCCCTCAAATCAGCAATCCATTCCCCGCACTGTACCCATGGCCATCTTTCTACTTCAGAATCCTTAGCGCCTCTCTCCTATCCTCAGATTAGAAATCTAAACTCAATTTCAAGAAAGCCCTTCAAGAGCAAGCCCCCTGATATGTATTTATAAAATATACTTGTGTATTTTATATTTATATATTATAAAATATATTTATATACATTATATTTATTATAAAAATAATATATATAATTTATATATATCATGGGATATTATTCAGCCATAAAAAGGAATGAAATCGTGCCATCGATGCTGATCGAAATAAGTCATCGAAAGACATACCGTATGATTTCACTCGTGTGGAATTTAAGAAACAAAACAAATGAGCAAAGTCAAAAAAAGAGAGACAAACCAAAAAACAGACTCTTAACTATAGAGAAGAAGCCGGTGGTTACCAGAGGGGGTGGCACGGAGGGATGGGTGTAATAGGTGATGTGTATCAAGGAGTGTACATGTGATGAGCACCGGGTGATGTGTGCGAAGTGTTGAATCACTGTATTGTACACGTGAAACTAACATCACACTATAGGTGAACTATCCTAGAATTAAAATGAAAAACTAAAAAAAAAAAAGGAACGAGGCCCCTAAGACCATCAGTCCAGTGTTGTTTCCACTCCACTTTTTAATCATCAGCTTGTTTTTGTTCAGATGATCTGATTAACTTTTACTAATAAGTCTTTAAAGCAAGAGTTGGGGGACGTTCTGGTTTTATTTTGAGAAAATTTGATAAATCAGTTCTTAACTTACAAAACAGGTAACTTAGAGATCAGTTGTCGATTTAACAAGGATTTTTGTTAGTTCCTTTCTTTGGGTGTTTTATAATGCATTCAAGCATTTAATTGATCATTAAATATGTAACCAATAAGGTACGGATTTAGAAAACAATTATACTTAAAGCCAATGCCAGCTAAAATTAGATATAACTTCATTCCCCTCGCCATACACAGTTATTTACAAGTGAAATTAAGAATTTGGGAGGTGCCTGGGTGGTTCAGTCGGTTGAGTGACTGATTCTCGGTTCCGGCTCAGGTCATAATCTCAGAGTTCATGTGATCGAGCCCCACATCAGCCTCTGCACTGACAACACGGAGCATGCTCGGGATTCTCTCTCTCCCTCTCTCTCTGTGCCTCCCCTGCTCATTCACGCGCGCTCTCTCTCGCTCCCAAATTAAATAAATAAACTTAAAAAAAAAAGAATTTTTGAAATTGCAAACTAGAGAAAAATATTTTTTAATTATATAATGTGCTCTTTTCATGTAGAACCCATTGTGTTAAGCAAAGTACGTGGAGCTAAATAGAAAGACTCATTCCCCAGGTGCTATTGTACGTGGGAGTAAGTTCTAGCAACCATTTGAAGTAGGGAAGGAATTTAGCTGTGTTATAATGCTTCTTTTACCAATAATTTTCTTCTCCAATCCTCTGCATTCTTTCTCAGCAGTCTGACTGAAACAATTTAGACGTATTGAAGATTTTTCTCATTATTTTCTTTTTCTTTCTCTCCCACTGGCCTCTAGTCATGGTACTTCCCCTAAAATATGTTTGCCATATGTGGGGAATTTTACCGAGCCTCTCCTCTGAAAGGTGTGTGTGTGTGTGTGTGTGTGTGTGTGTGTGTGTGTGTGTATCTGAGAGAGGGAGGGAGAGAGAGAGAGAGAGAGAGAGACTGAGAAGGAGAGAGAGCAAGCAAGCCCACTTGTGTGTGTGCTTGGCAGAGGTTTCCATCCCAGTGCCAAAGTCAATGGTCTTTTATTTCCAGCAGCCTGAGTGCACATCCAATCTGATTCCCACAGCTGTCTCTGGGGGGCACCTCTCCACATCTTTAGTTGTTACTTTCCTTGCGAACTAATCACCTTACAGATGGAAGATAAAAGCTGGAGTTCATAGCTTCAGGCGCTGGCTTCCTGCCAAAGCTAGGAGACGAGGACAGTGTTGGCCAGCAGACATCAGGTTACAGAGCGCCTCCAGCACCGTCCAGGGAAGACTCGAGGGGGAAGAGTGGACTCTACAGCTTTGGGATGTGGCTTCCGTCTCTAATTAGAGCTATGCTTTGTTTTTCGGGAAACTAAAATCAAGAATAATAATAATAGGGGCGCCTGAGTGGCTCAGTCGTTAAGCGTCCGACTTCGGCTCAGGTCATGATCTCACAGTCCGTGGGATCGAGCCCCGCGTCGGGCTCTGTGCCGACAGCTCAGAGCCTGGAGCCTGCTTCAGATTCTGTATCTCCCTCTCGCTCTCTGCCTCTCCCCCGCTCACTCTCTGTCTCTGTCTCTCAAAATAAATAAAGACGTAAAAAAATTTTTTAAAAAAAAGAATAATAATAATAAAGGATAGTAAATAATAACCAAACTCTCACATGTATCCTGGCTCACTGTATACAAACAAAAGGTGTACCTGACCCACTGGCCCTCATCCTACAGGTGTGAGACCCCCAGCACCTAAACTTGAACAGACAGTCTCATGTTTTCACTTATCCCAGTCATTTTGGAAGCCTATTTGATAATGCATATTCATAGGTGTTGAACTCGCAGAGTTGTTAGGCTACCAACAACAGGTGCAACATACAACTCAGAAAGGAAGTAGGGGCCCCTGGCTGGCTCAGTCGGTAGAGCACACAACCCTTGATCTCGGGGTTGTGAGTTCGAGCCCCACATTGGGTGTGGAGATTACTTATAGACATTAAATACATTTTTTAAAAAAGAAAGGAAGCAAACAAGCATCCCTATAGATTAATGGACTTGAGGAAGCGATTTGTAAAATTGCCATTACCTCCAGTGTTTCTAGGGAGAGAGACAAAGGATCTGAATGGCTCATGGTATAAATAATAGAGAGAAGTTAGGAAAATTGTACAACCAAGCTACTCATGTATTTCTTTCGCTAAGAAGTTTCCACTGGTAACACTTCCTTGCCTAGAGCTATATACTCTGTGTGACACGATGAGCAAGCTACGGTCGTTTTGCTGCCTCCATCCAGACCCCAGGATTAAGTCGTATCTTAATGATACTTTCAAGAAGAGTTCTATTTTACTATCATAGCAATAGTGGGAAAAGTACAGGTTTTGCATCCAGATATAGTTGGCCTGAACCTCACTGTGACCTCTTTTTGTTGTCACATGCTGGGCAAGTTTTCTGAACCCCTGTTTTAATGTCTGTCACAGGGATATTTAAATAATGACATATCCTACCTCGTAAATGCTAACTTTCTTTCTTGCCCTACCCCACTAGACTGAATACTGCTCCCACCCAGGCTTCTTGATACTGTGAAGATTTAAGGGTGGCGTGTCATTGGAAAGTGCAGATCCCATTAATGCCAGGTGCCTATCTTTGTACTCAATAATAAAATATGTACTGGAAAGTTTATTGTTGAAGGGTTTTGGGGAGCTTCTTAATAAATAGTTTAGAGATGGGGCGCCTGGGTGGCTCAGTCAATTGAGTGTCCAGCGTCAGCTCAGGTCATGATCTCGCGGTTTGTGGGTTCGAGCCCCCGCGTTGGGCTCTGTGCTGACAGCTCGGAGCCTGGAGCCTGCTTCAGATTCTGTGTCTCCCCCTCTCTCTGACCCTCCCATGCTCATGTTCTGTCTCTCTCTGTCTCTCAATAATAAATAAACATTTAAAAAAATAGTTAAGATGTTCAGAAAAGCAGGAAGATGAATGGTTGCTTTTTGAAATGCTAACCTTCGGGCATACTTGCTTTTTAATGCTTTTTTGTTTCTTAAGAAGTAAAACATTACGAGTGTAGTAGAAACTTTCTATTTAGCTCTCTCTAATCCCGTTCCACTTGCTGCCTCCTCAGAGGTAACCACTGTATTCAATTTGATATTCATCATTCCAGCGTATGTGTTTATATTTTTATTGCATAGGATTTAGCCATAACAGTCCATTTTATTAATTTTGCATGTTTTAAAACTTTACATAGATGGTAGCATACACATACCTTCCTGCATCTCTATTTTAAAAAAATATATTTTAATGTTTATTTTTGAGAGAGAGACAGACAGACGGAGCATGGGGGCGGGGGACAGTGGGCAGAGAGGCTCCAGGCTCTGAGCTGTTAGCACAGAGCCTGATGCGGGGCTCGAACTCATAGACCGCGGGATTATGACCTAAGCCAAAGTCAGACACTTAATTGACTGAGCCACCCAGGCACCCCCTTTTTAAAAATTTTTTTTTATAATGTTTACCTGCATCTCTATTCTTGTGTGCAGCATCACTTGGCTGAGATTTGTTCATTTTCACTGCTCTTCGATATTCCACTGTCTGGCTTTATCACCATTTATCCATTTCCCCAGCAAAAAATATTTAGATTTTTTTCCTCCAGGTTTTTGTTACTGCAAACAATACTATAGCATAGTTGTATATGCTTTGTGTGTACGCCCAAAAGACTTTTCTAAGTGTACATACCTAAAGTGGAATCATGCTGCTACGTGACCTACACATCATCAGCCTTACTGGATGTAGCCGGATTGCTCTCCCAACTTGGCATTCCAGTGTACGTTCCCACCAATAGAAGAGAAAGAGAGAGATCACTCCCTGCCTCCCATGTGAGCACACAGTGGAAAGTCAGCTGTCTGCACCCCAGGAAGAGAGCTCTCCCCAGAACCTGACCCTGCTGGCACCCTGGGTTTGGACATCCAGCCTCCAGAAATGTGAGACAATAAATTCCTGTTGTTGAAGCTCCCCGGTCTGCGGTATCTTGTTCTGGCAGCTGAAATGGATTAATACAGAGCTACTTGGCCATGACCATAGGTGGAAGGCTTGTGCTTGGGTAGGAAATTCACTACTGTTAATATGTCAGGTCTCTCCCATTGGATCCATAGATTCATTACAATCCTTTTTTTTTTTAATTTTTTTAAAACATTTTTATTTATAATTGAGAGACAGAGAGAGACAGAGCATGAACTGGGGAGGGGCAGAGAGACGGGAAGACACAGAACCCAAAGCAGGCTCCCGGCTCCGAGTTGTCAGCACAGAGCCCGACGCGGGTCTCGAACTCACAAACCGCGAGATCATGACCTGAGCCAAATTCGGATGCTTAACCGACTGAGCCACTCAGGTGCCCCAGATTCATTACAATCCTAATTGAAATGTTGTAGACACTGACAAATTGACTTTGAAATGTATATGGCAATACAGAGTACTTAGAAGACCCAAAACAGTTTTGAAAAAGAAAACACATTCGGAGGACTTATATCATCTTTGTTTAAAATTTACTATAAAGCTACCATAATCAAGTGAGCTTTATATAATCATAATCAAGTGGTCTTGATATATGAATAGACTAATAGATCAATGTAAAGGAATAGGGAATCCAGAAGTATACCCACATCCAGAAGCCAAATGTTTTCAGCAAAAGTGTCAAACCATTTCTGTGGGGGAAAGGATAGTCTTTTCGGCAAATGGTTTTAGGTATCCTCGTGGGGGGAGGGGAATGAACCTTGGCTCTTCTCTCACACAGTTCACAACAAATCCACTTAAAACCACCGTAGACCTAAATGTAAAAGTGAAAACTGTGAAACTTCCAGAGGAAACATGGGGGGAAATCTTCCAGACCTTGAGGGTAGGCAGAGACTTCTTAGAAAGGACAAGAAAAGCATTTAACTTAAAAGAAAATGTTGATATTTGTTTGACTTCCTGAAAAGATGAAGGTTCTATTTTGTTTTTTTAATTTTTCTTTTAGAGAGTGTGTGAGCAGGAGAAAGGGGCAGAGGGAGAGAGAATTTCAAGCAGGCGCCACGCTCAGCACGGAGCCAGATGAGGGGCTTGATGCAGGGCCAGATCCCATGACCCTGAGACGAAATCAAGAGTCAGGTGCTCAAGCAACTGAGCCACCCAGGTGGCCCAAAGCTTCTATTTTTTGAAAGACACCATTAAGAAAATGAAAAGGTGAGCCATAAAGTAGGAGAAAATATTTTTAATACACGCATTTGACAAACTCTGTGTCAAATGCATACAGGACTCTTAATGCAGTAAGACAGCCTAATTTTGTAATCGGACACTGTATTTAAACAGACATTTCACAAATAAAGAAGTAAGCAACATCCTGGTTGTCAGAGAAATGCAAAATAAAACCACAGGGATATACCATTTCACGCATTTGATTGACTAAAATTAAACATACTGGGGGTGCCTGGGTGGTTCAGTAAGTTAAGCATCCAACTTGGGCTCAGATCATGATCTTGCGGTTTGTGGGTTCAAGCCCCACATCGGGCTCTGTGGTGACAGCTCAGAGCCTAGAGCCTGCTTCAGATTCTGTGTCTCCCTCTCTCTGCTCCTCCCCTAGTCATGCTCTCTCTTGCAAAAAAAAAAAAAAAAAGAAAGAAAGAAAGAAAGAAAGAAAGAAAAAGAAAAGAAAGATATGTAAAAATTTTAAAAATAAATAAATTAAATTAAATTAAATTAAACATACTGGTAATACTACATTTCAGTAAGGTGATGAAGCAGCTCTCACACATTGCCAGCAAGAGTATAAAATGGCAATTTCTTACAAAATTAAACATATGTTTACCAAATGCCCCAGTAACTTCAGTCCTGGGTATTTACCCAAGAGAAATGAAAACATTGCCTACAAAATGACTTGTACACAAATGTTCATAGTATTTCATGATAACAGTGCCCCAAAATCCCAAGCACCCATCAATGGGTAAATAGATAATTGTAGAATATTCAGTTCATGGAACATTATTCACCAATGAAAAGGAGTATGTCACACCATGGAGGAGTCTCAGAAATAGTATGTTGACAGAAGCCAAGCACAGAAACGTTCATATTATATAATTCCATTTATATGCTACTCTAGAACAGGCAGAACTAATCCATAGTAACAGAAAACAGGTCAGTGGTTTCCAGGAGCAGGGGTGAGGGATTTCCTGCAAAGGGGCATAAAGGAACTTTTGGGGGGACATTGAAACGTTCTGTGCCTTGGTGGGTGTGGTGGTTATACATGTGTGTAGATTTGTCAAAACTCATTGGACCGAACAGTTAAAATAGGTACATCTTACTGTTTATAAATTAGGCCCCACTAAAGTCAATTTATATTAAAAAAGATTTAGGCACTCAGGATATAATATAAGTTCTTTTGACTTATATAAGTCAAAAGAAAAAAAAAGAGAGAACCATGGAATTGTGTACAAACATTGGAAGAAATGTCTATTCAAGTCCTTTGTCAGTTTTCTTAAATCAGACTGTCGGTTGAGTTGTAGGAGTTCTGTTTTCCCATTTTGTAGGTTGCCTTTACACTTTGATTGTATTCTTGATGAAAAAAAGATTTTAATTTTGATGTAGTCCAAAAAACCTCCATTATTTTATTGGACATAAAGTCCCAGGGCTATTGCATATGCCCACATAGAAATTTAAAATAGAAGCTACTAAAAAATGTATTAAAAATTTTTTTTAAGTTTTTATTTATTCATTTTGAGAGAGAATCCCAAGTAGGCTCTGCACTGTCAGCACAGAGCCGGATGTGGGGCTTGAATTTATGAACCATAAGATCATGACCTGAGCCAAAACCAAGAGTCAACGCTTAACGAACTGAGCCACCCAGGTACCCAAAAATGGATTTTATTAAAAAAATAAGCAAACTGTCTGCCATCAAGTTCTGTACAGGATCGCTAACTCTTATCCTTCCTCAAGGTAGCTAATTTTAGGAGTTGCTTGTGGTAGATTGTTATTGTTTTAATTATTTGTGTTTATTTCCTGTAAGAAGAGGAATCAGCCAACTTTTTCTGTAAAGGCACAGATAGTAAATATTTTAGGCTTTGCAAGCCACATACAGTCTCTGTCACCCCTGCCATCACCACCACCCCTTCTTTTCCTCCTCCTGTTTTGCCTTCTCCTTCTCTCTCTCTCTCACTCTCTTTTTTATTTGACTACCATTTATTTTTGAGAGAGAGAGAGAGAGAGAGAGAGACCAGGGAAGGGGCAGAGGGAGAGGGAGACAGAGAATCCCAAGCAGGCTCTGTGCTATCAGCCAGAGCCTGATACAGGGCTCGATCCCACAAACTGTGAGATCACAACCCGAGCTGAAGTCAAGAGCCAGATGCTTAACTGACTGAGCCACCCAGGTGCCCCTACGTGCCTACCCTTTAAAAATGTAAAAACCATTCTTAGCCCATGGACTGAACAAACACAGTCCACAGGTCAAAGGCCTGTGAGGAGTAGTTTGCTAACCCTAGCAGTAGTTTGCTAGTAGTATGAGGATTATGTGTCTCCATCCATTGCCGTGTTGACTGTGAGTGCATCCTGTAGGAGAAGTGTCTATTCCTATCCCACTGATGTTGGACTCCTCCATATTACTTGGTTTAGCCAGTAAAAAGTGAGTGGGTATTGTGTACATGATGCCTAAACAGAACCTTTAAAAGCAATTCCCTGTTTGTTCTAACTTTGCTGCTCTTTTCCTCTAACTTGAAAACAGCATGTTCCAGATAGGGAGTACTCCTTCAGTTTGGGTCTCGGAATGAGAAAGTGTATAAGGTAGAGCTATAGCCAGCTGGCAGCTACCAATACATAATGTGTATGAGAAAGAAACCATTGCTATAAGCCATTTATATTGGGGGGTTTTGTTACTCAGCATAGCTGAGAAATAGCTGACTAATATAATGCAATAGATTTTTTAAAATACCAATGTACAGGGGCCCATGGATGGCTTCAGTAGGTTAAGCACGAGTCATGATCTCACAGTTCGTGGGTTCGAACCTTGCGTCGGGCTCTGTGTTGACAGCTCAGAGCCTGGAGCCTGCTTCAGATTCTGTGTCTCCCTCTCTCTCTGCCCCTCCCCCACTCATGCTCTGTATCTCTCTGTCTCAAAAATAAATAAAACATTTAAAAAGTTCTAAAAAATAAAATACATATGTACACACATAATACATATACATAATAAGCAATACAATTTAGATGGGGATGACTTTTAACTCAACCGCAGGCTGATAGAAGCTATTTATTTAGCTTTGGAAATATTGGACTAAAAACACGTATCAAAAAAATCCAAATGTGGACATATAAATACTGACCGTTGAAGAGAATGAGTGTGAGTTTATCATTGATAACATAATTCTTTTAATTAAGATCAGATCCCCAAACAAGGTTCTGCTAAGGGGATTTGTCATGGGGATGATAAGAATCCAATAAAAATAACTTGACATGAAATTGTTGGTTTTGAGGAGATATGATAAGTGGGAATTTGTGAGTCTGAATGGTCTTCCAAAGGTTCTAACCCAAATTTATAGAACCTGATTCCTGGGAAGATAGCGTTTATATGGGAAATAGTAAAATCCTGAGGGACACTGAAGGTATTTTAGACATTTGATCCAGTATTTTCTGAACCAGCTAATTGCCTGAACAGGTTTGATTGCTATCTAGCAGCTATAGCTTTGGGAATCATGGTATTCTATATTTCTTTTTGTTAATTAGATATTTTTACAGAGAATAATGTAACAAACATTCATGTTTCCAACAGCAAGGGTGAATATTGTTAACATTTTGTCATATTTGCTTGACTTTCTTTTTTTAATATTATTTTTTAATGTTTATTTATTTTTGAGAGAGAGAGAGACAGAGCATGAGCAGGGGAGGGACACAGAGAGAGAGGGAGACACAGAATCTGAAGCCGGCCCCAGGCTCCATGCTGTCAGCACAGAGCCCGATGTGGGGCTCGAACCCGCGAGCTGTGAGATCATGACCTGAGCCGAACTCGGAGACGTAACCGACTGAGCCACCCAGGCGCCCCTTGACTTTCTTATATTAAAAAAGTGATTATAAAGTCGAGGTCCCCTTTCATCCTTCCCCTTGCCACTCCCCGTACTCCTCCTCCCCCCTTTTCTCTCTCCCCAGGCAACCAAATTCACAGATTTGGTGTGTGTCAGTCTAGCCAATTTTTCATACTTGTTTTCACATATAATTTCATGACCAATATATAATATTTTTATGTATATGGATTTTAAAAAATATATAAGCAATGCCATATTGGGGTACTTATAGCAATTTTCTTGTTTCATGCAGCAGTATGTTTCTGTGATCTCATGTTTATACATATAAATCTAGTTCATTTCTTTTGTGTATTGTATAGTGTGCTATTATATAAATATGCCACACTTTATTTAGACATTTCCCCATTAATAAATCTTTAATTTCATTCCTACATTCATTTAACAAATATTTATTGAGCACTTACAGTGTCCTTGGTACTCTGCTAGGTTCTGCCATTGCTTTGCCACCATGGTACTTACAATATAAATAATAACTATAGTAAATTAGCCAAACATAAGGTATATTAGGTGATAGGTTATGCAGAAAAACATTAAGGGATATTAGGAGTGGCACTTGAGGGAAACAGATTGCTATGTTCAACAGTGCGGTCTGAATAAGCCTCCTTATGAGCCATCCAATTGGATGGGCAAGCCATCCAGTGAGATGATATTTTAGCAAAAACTTAAGTGAAGGAGTCAGCCATGTGGCTATCTGGGAGAAGAGAATTTCTATCACAGAAAAGAGCCCGGGCAAGGCCCCTTAGGTGGCAACATGCCTGGTGCGTTCGGAGAACACAGGAAGGCCAGCATGACTGGAGAAGAGGGAGCAAAGGGGAAGGAGGGGTGGAGGACTGGAATCACAGTGGTATAGGGTGGAACAGGAGGAGATGATCGTGCCTGGTCTCATGGGCCATTATAAGGACTTTGGCTTTTACTCCAAGGAGATGGGAAGTGCAGGGTTTTGAACAGAAAAGTCACACGATCTATGTTTCTAAAGGATCAGTTCAGCTATGTTGAGAGTCGATTGTATGGCCAGTCAGGTGGAGCATGGAGACCAATTAGCAAGTTATTACAGGACTCTAGGTGAGGGCTGATGGTGCGTAGGACCAGGGTGCTAGCGGGAGTGTTAACACGTGGTAAGATTCTGAATATATTTTGGAGGTACAATTAACAAGATTTGCAGATGGATTAGATGTGGAGTGTGAGAGAAAAAGAGGTGTGAGAATATCTCCAAAGGTTGTTGCCTAAGTCACTGCGAGGCTGGAGTTGCCACCCACAAAGATGACTAACAGTGGACAGAGCAGGTGCAGGATGGAAGGGTGGGAAGTCAGTCTGGGATGTGTTGAGTTTGAGGTGTCCCCTAGATATCTTTGTAAAGGTGCTCAGTAGATAGTTGGATCTGAGTCCGGAGTTCACCAAGGAGGTCCGGCTGAAGGTACAAATTCAAAGGTCATCAGTTGTATAGATTGTGTTTCAAACCATGATTATAGGGGCGCCTGGGTAGCTTAATCGGTTGAGTGTCCCACTCTTGATTTCGGCTCAGGTCATGATCTCACAGTTTGTGAGTTCAAGCCCCACATCAAGGCTTAGTGTGGAACCTGCTTGGGATTCACTCTCTCCCTCTCTCTCTGCCCCTCGCCCTGCTCATGCTCTCTCAAAATAAATAAATAAACTTTTAAAAAAACATGATTGTATCTAAAGCCATGCTATGAGATGAAATTGCAAAAAGTGAGTTGTAGAAAAGAATAGAGGCACAAAATCAAGGACGAAAACCTGGGTGTCTACAATATTAAGACAATATTAATATATTAATTAATATTAATAGAACAGTAATGGTTTATCCTATCCTATCCTTGCTGGCAGCGGCGAGCGGTTATAGTGGAGCAGTAGGGGTGAAAACCTGATTGGAATGGCTTGAAGTGAGAAGGATATCTCAACCAAACACAGTGGCAGCTCTGGTAGCTTTATCTTTCTTCATTGATGAGAACCCATTCTCCCCACTAACCATTTTGAAAGGATCTCCAGTTGGCTTTGATTTATGGGGCCACATATTCCTGTACGGAGGAAGAGAGCGATCACGCTAAATCTGGATTCCTGTAATGATGTTATCTTTATTGCCACAAAATAATTAATTGCGGATGCCTCGAGGGATAGTTGTGATGAACTGTACCTGCACAGTTATTGAAGCTGTTTATGGAGATGTACCATACAATTCATTCATTTAAAGTGTAAATTTAATTGGGGTACCTGGGTGGCATCCGACCCTTGATTTCAACTCAGGTCATGATCTCACAGTTCGTGAGTTCAACCCCTGCGTTCGGCTCTGTGCTGACAGTGCGGGGCCTGCTTGGGATTCTCTCTCCTTCTCTCTCTCTCAACCCCTCCCCCACTCATGCTCACTCTCGCTCTCTCTCGCTCTCTCTCTCAAAAATAAAATAAACCTTAAAATAATAAAGTGTAAATTTAATGGCTTTTAGTATATTTTCAGGGTTGTGCATCCATCACCACCATCAATTTTAGAACATTTTGTCGCTCTAGAAAGAGACCCTGTGTCCATTACCCTCTCTACCCACTCCCTGGCAACCAGTACCCTACCTTGTCTTCTGTGGATTTGCCTTTTCTGAACATTTCATACAAAGGGAATCATATGGTGTGTGTTACTTTTGTGATTGGTTTCTTTCATTGAGCATAATGTTTTCAACGTTTATCTGTGTTTTACATTATCAGTACTTCACTTGTTTTTACTGTTGAATAATATTCCACATGTTGTTCATTCATCAGACATTTGAGTTGTTTCCACTTTTTAGCTATTGTGAATAATGCCGCCATGAACATTTGTGTCAAGTTTTTCGTGTGGATTTATGTTTTCAGTTATCTTGATATATACCTAGGAGTGAAATTGCTAGTTATAGGGTAAGTCTATACCTAACATTCTGAGGGACTGTTAAACTGTTTTGAAAGTGGCTTCATTGCTTTGTACAAGGATCTCATCACCAACGTATAGGGATTCCTGTACATTCCTTCCCAAAACTTATTATTGTCTGTCTTTTTTTATTTTAGCTATTCTAGTGAGTGTGAAGTGGTATCTTAATGTGGTTTTGATTTATCTTTTCCTAATGACTAATGATGTTGCATCTTTTCCTATGCTTATTGGCTATTTATCTTCTTTGGAGAAATATCTTTTCAAACCCTTTGCTCATTTTTTAATTGGATTTATTTGCCTTTTATTGTTGAGTTATAAACGGTTTCTTTTTTATATTCAGGATACAGTTCCCTTATCAGATGTATGAATTGCAAATATCTACCCCATTTTGTGAATCGTCTTTCACTTTCTCGATGGTTTCCTTTGAAACACAAAAGTTATTAATTTTGATGAAGTCCAGTTTGCTGATTGTTTTTTCTTTTGTTGCTTATGGCTTTGGTATCACAGCTAACAAACCACTGCTTAACCCAAGATCATGGAGATTCACTCCTATGTTTTTTTCTAAGCATTTTATAGTGTGGGCTGTTGCATTTAGGTGTGTGATCCATTTTGAGTTGATTTGTATAGATGGTGAGAGGTTCGGGTCCAGTATCATTCTTGTGCATGTAAACATTGCATGTAGATATTTACTTATCCCACTACCATTTGTTGAAAGACTATTCTTTGCCCCATTGAACTGTCTCGGCACACTTGGTGAAAATAAACGGACTATAGATGTGTGGATTTATTTCTAGGCTCTCAATTCTGTTGGTCTCTATATTCTATCCTTATATCAGTACTGCACTGTTAAATTACCGTAGTATCACATGGACAGATGTTTGGATGTTAACCCAAGCTTGCATTTCTGGAACAAATCCCACTTGATCATGTTATGTAATTGTTTGTATATGTTGCTGGATTTGGTTCATTAGTATGTTGTTAAGGATTCTTGCATCTGTATATTCATAAAGGGTATTGGTCTGTCTGTGGTCGTCTTTTGTCGTGATGCCTTTGCCTGGCTTTGGTATCAAGATAATACTGACCTTCTAGAAGGAGTAGGGAAGCTCGCCCTCCTTTTTTTATTTTCTGGAAGAGATTATGAAGAATTGGCACTTGTTGTTTTAATGTTTGTAAGAATTCTCTGGTGAAATCCCGCACACACTTAGGGTTCATGTTTGTCATTACTGTCTGTTGTGTTGACTTTCCTGCAGTAATTCTGTGAAGTCTGACTTCACTGCTATCTGGCCACCGCAGTCTCTGTTGGGTTAGTTAGTGTTCAGGTAAAAATTGAACAGACATTTCCAAATGCCTTTATCCTTTATTTTGGACCCTTTGCTGAGGGGTTGATACAGGGCTTCAAGGTGAGGCAGAGGTGAAAGATTAGGGTCTCTTCTGGGCACGTGCATAGCCCCGCACATGCATGTGTCTTTTTAGATGCTGACGAATATGTCAGATCCTTCCGAAGCACCCCATGGGCATATCATTTCCCAGATTTTTCCTTTAAATGTTTAGCTAGCCCCTTGTTTTCCCCTCCTGGTATCAGCACCTCAGGCAGCTGCAATATTAAATCATTGCTGCTGATTATTTCTGGAAAATGTCCTACGGATACGGTTTTTTCCCACTGAGTGGGCTCCAAGTGAGGTCAGATAACAGCAAGACCTGCCCGTGAGGTTTTCCCACAGAACTGTCAGACAGCTCAAGCAGTGACAGTTGTACGCAGATGAGAATTGACTGACTTTTTGAGAAGCTCCAAACCCTGTCTTCCCCTTCCAGTGGCTGCTAGCCTACTGGTTTTCAGAGCCACCCCAGACATGGGGCAAGGATGAGGGGAATAGGGTGAGTTAAAATGCCACACAACTGTTTTACTGAGATTCAGATATTTTTCTTAAGTAAGTACTCTTCCCATTATGGCAAGCCTTTGGTTACTTTTCCAGAGTTCTATAAAAATTGACTTGGACAATCTGTGCTAGTGTTCTCGTCACTTTTATGGAGGAGCAGATCTCAGAGGGTATTACTCTGCCATTCCAGAAGTCCCTCCACCTTGTTTTAGACACCAAAGAATTGTAAGTGATCCAAAGGTCCACCTACATCTGAGAGATAAATTGTGATATATTCATACGATGGAATACTATAGCAGTGAGGATGAATGAACAATTGCATTCGACAACATGAATGAATTTCATCAACGTCATGTTGAGTGAAACACCACAAATTTTAATTTCATCTTATTCAAGAACAAATGTAGATTTGCTGGCCTTTTATCTATTTTCACAAACTGAACACGCCCACGAACTTGGACCCAGAATGTGCTTCCTGCCCCTTTCCAAATAGCCTGTTTTTAAAACTTGATATCATTTGAATTATTTAGTATATGCGTTTTTGGTGTCTGGCTTCTTTCACTCAACATTATGTTTGTGAAATTCGTTCATGTTGTCGAATGCAATTGTTCATTCATCCTTGTTGCTATAGTATTCCATCGTATGAATATATCACAATTTATCCTGTGTAGGTGGATGTTTGGATCGCTTACAATCTGGGGTTGTTAGAGTGCATTCTTGCACATATATTTTTGCGAACATATGTGCACATTTTTGCTAGATATATGCCTAGAAATGGAACAACTGCGTTGTTTGTTATATGAATGTTAACTGTTTGTGGATGCAGTCAGTTTTCAAAGCGGGTATACCAGTTTACATTCTCACAGTAGTGAAAAGTATTATATTTACTCAGTATCCTTGCCGTACTTGGTATTATTTGACTTTTTCATTTTAATCATTCTCATGAGTATGTATGGGGTCACATTATGACTTTTATTTGAACTTAATGCATTTGGCCCATTCTTATGGTGTTATCTGCCTTTTTCTAATCAATTTGTAGAAATCCTTTACATATTCCGTATACCAATATACTCTGTGTAGGTTTACAAATATCTCCTTCCACTCTGTGACTTGCCTTTTCCTTCTTTTTTTTTTTTTTAAAGTTTATTTATTTATTTATTTTTGAAAGAGAGAGAAAGTACAAGTGAGGGAGGGGCAGAGAGAGAGAAAGAAAGGAAAGAATCCCATGCAGGCTCCACACTGTCAGTGCAGAGCCTGAGGCAGGGCTCAAACTCACAACCTGAGAGCATTACCTGAGCCTAAATCAAGAGTCGGACACTTAACCAAATGAGCCACCCAGGCACCCCTTGCCTTTTCTCTCTTTAAATGGTAGTGTTTGATAAAGAGGAGTTATTAAACTTGATGTAGTTGAATTTATCAGTGTTTTTTGTTTTATGTTTAATACTTTTCAGATCCTCTTAAGATTTTTTTGCTGGCTAAAGGAAATCAAATGCAATCACCTGATTTCATTTTTTTTCTGCAATTTTTTAAGAAAACCTACGATTTATGCAGAACATTTTAGTCCACCTTGAAGAACAGCAATGCTTTTCCAAGAATGTATTTTATAAACGGGATTGTCCTCTTTCATTCACAAGAGCATCCACAAAACATCAAGCCTTAGGATTTTTTGTTCTTTCCTATTAAACCCAGCAATTCCATTGAGTATATTTCTCATCCCATTTGTTTCTACTCACCCGTCTTCTGTTTGCAGAGATAACAGAGCCTATTAGATGTGAAATTCTCTAACTTTCCGCTCTCCACTCCTATCCCATAAAATAGATTCTCATCTGTATTTATTTCCCTTCCTCCTGCTTCAGAGGAAGACATTTCATAGAAAGTGGGTCCATCCCACCTTAAAAAACAAAATAAAATTTTTATTCCCTAACCCCCACTAGTTATTCCCATCTCTCTCCTTCCTTAAAGAAGGAATATCTTACACATGTGATAAAATTCCATGGATCGAAATATACCCACATGAGGAGTGCGTGTAGTACTGGTGAAATCTAAATAGGGTAGATGGACTGTGTCCAGGTCAATTTCCTGCGTGTGATATTGTAGTTTAGTTATGCAAGATGTTGCCATTGGGGGAAATTAGGTGAAGGTGTATTGGGTCGCACTGTCTTATTTTTTACAGCTACATGTGAATCTACAATTATCTCAAAATAGAATGTTAAAACAACAATCTTTCTGAACCTTATCCATAAGAGTAACTACCATTTATTGAGTGCTTGCTGTGTGCTAGGTACTGTTCTCAGCACTGTCAGGCGGATACTATCGCTAACCTCAGTTTGTAAACGACAGAACAGGCACAGAGTGATCAAGTCACTTACACAGGGTCACCCAGCTCATACGTGGCGGAGCTTAGCATGCAGACCTGGGCAGCCTCGTTGCAAAGGGAGAGCTCTCACCACTCTGCTACACTTCTTGTGTACCCGCCTTCCTGTCCTGCCGCCTTGTCACACTTCAACCCACCCCTCCGTAATTTAGCTTCCCTCCCGGTCACTCGGCTGAAACTGCTTTGCCTGGATCACCAAGTCTGTTACTAAATCCAGTGGATTCTTTTGAGCCCTTAACCTTGCTTCCCGCGGCCTTTGCTATTGTTCACGCATTCAGCCGGTATTTATCGAGCACAGGGTAGCAGCCTCTGCTTTACTGCTACAGCCCAAGGATGGATGTATCTTTACTTGTTACAATTCAGGGATCAGAATTTTCGGTCCCTGCTGACTTGCTTGTGGGTGGTCAACAAGCCATCTACCGTGTCCCATGCTGTTATTTTTCTGTGGCTAAAACAGATCAGATTGTTATTTTGTTTGTTTCACAGCATTTTGTGGGAGTTACTATATTTAGATACCATTTTCACTTCTCCCCAGACAGAAATCTGAACCTTTCCAAGCAGGTGTCATGAATATGGATAAATGAAGACAGCCAAATCCTGAAGGAGTTTGCCCCTTCTTATATAATTATTAATGATAAATTACTAATGATATATTATAAATGATAATGAAAATTGCCTTTGACATTTTACCTCCCTGTTTCTGTATAAGAATAATTTGGATTAATTATTCTTATGCCCCCTTATATGGAAATACCAGGAAGATCTCTGCATAATATTAAGTAGGTTTCATTCCATGTGTTCAAATAAAAAAGCCACTCCAAGGAAAATACTTGATTTCATGAAGATGTGGTGGTACCTTTTTGCATATTACCAAAACTGAGCATTTAAGGCCGAGTTGAAGGAAGGAGTCATCTTGTCTCTTTCTACATATGCATGGTTATTTTCTGTATTTGCATTCCTTTCCCTAATTCAGTCAAGGAGAAAAAAAATTTTTCTCCTACTTCTTCATGCCAAAAAAACAACTCTTGTTTTATTAATTCTAATGGGAATGTGTTTTGCTTGACGATTGGAAGCAACTGTAATCCTCTTGCCTTCATCCAGGGTTACTGTTTTTGTCTGTTAGCTGTTTGTTTACAGCTGCAGTTAGCAATATGTAGGGACAGTGCTGTTCTCAATGAAACCCAAATGCCTCTTGGAAGAAAGATGACGGATTCAGCCCTGTGACTTGCAAAACTTTAAAAGCAATTCCTTGTCAAACATGTGAAAAACAACTCTTCCCTCTCCTTGACTCGAGGATACAAATGAGAAACTATCTTGCACCAGATGGTGATTCCTTGCTGGTAAAATAGGTCTGGGCTGCCTTGGCTCCATTCTTTCATATTCCCTTTGCAAAGCCCACAAAGAACACATTTGGGGCCACTTTTCAGAGTTGGCAACAGTCTCTGCTTTTTAAGGAAATCATATGGACACCAAAAAAAAAAAAAAAAAGCCACAATGGATGAAGGGCTCGGAATCCCCCCGAGTCCAGAAATGGGATACTTAGCCCTTAAATTCTCGGTCATCAGTTCAAACCTGGCCTGGACCCAGGAATCATTCCATCTGTTGCCAGGTTTGGTTACTTGATTAAATTTGGTTAAAACAAAATGAGAAGAGGTTATATTTTCTTGTTGACTAGACCTCTTTTTAAAAAGAGGATGGAAGAGGAGGAGGAGGAAGGCAAGGAAGAGGAGAGGGAAAGGGGACAAAAATGAAAACTGTAAAAAAAAATAAAAATAAAAAAATAAAAATAAAAAAACCTTTGGAATAATGAAGTGATTCCCAAATTTCAAATCATTCCAGGTCTAAATGATTCAATCACTAATTTTAAGGCCAGTACCTTTCTCTCCTAATACTATTTACATGTAAGGTATTATAATTGCTTTCACCTATTTATAAGTTATTTAAAGAGAATTTGAATGTGTGTGTATGTGTGTGTGCATGTGTGTGTGTGTGTGTTAATTTCCTTGGCTTTTTAAAGATGGAAGGATGCCTCGGAACATAATGAAACCCTTTCACTGACGTCGTTGAAGCAGAGCCTGGCCAGCCACTTGTTAGAGATGCTGTGAAGATTTAGACACTAGAATAGTAATTGTGTTGGTTAGTTTTGAAAATTTCTTCTTCATCATCTATTATCCTGTGCATTATGAATCAGCCGCCGCCTTTGCCTATCATTTTTTAAATTACCTTGATTTGCAATATTTTCAGTCACTTGAGGCAATACCTGTTTGGTTTTGCCTTATATGCAAGAAAACGTTGACCACCTTCGCTAATATTCTGTTTTATTTCTTTAGGTGTCTGAACACACACAGTTGAGTTGGATCCTTACCTGCTTGGTCAGACTGCCCCGGTTACAGCATTTACACCAGTGGAAGGTAAAATGCCAGTGATCTGGTTAATAAATAAGAAGGAAGTCCAAGTCCCCAGTGCAGCTATTTTTTCTTTCTCCTTTTTATTTTTGTGTTCAGCTCTAGGATCCTCAGTTTACTGGCCTCCCTGGTCTGTCACTCACTAGTGGCTAGAACAGCATTTTAACCTCTCTGCCTCAAGGTCCTAAATGGAAAGTAAGAGGTTTCTCCAAAATTCCAACTTAAAAACAGGATGGGGGCGCCGGTATGGCTCAGTTGGTTGAGTGTCCGACTTCGGCTCAGGTCATGATCTCCTGGTTGGTGGGTTCAAGCCCCTCGCCAGGCTCTGTGCTGACAGCTCAGAGCCTAGAGCCTGCTTCAGATCCTGTGTCTCCCTCTCTCTCTGCCCCCCTCCCTGCTTGCACTCTGTCTCTCTCTGTCTCTCAAAAATAAATAAACATTTGGGGTACCTGGGTGGCTCAGTCGGTTAAGCATCCGACTTCGGCTCAGGTCATGATCTCGTGGTTCGTGGGTTCGAGCCCCACTTCGGGTTCTGTGCTGACAGCTCAGAGCCTGAAGCCTGTTTCAGATTCTGTGTCTCCCTCTCTCTCTGCCCCTCCCTTGTTCTCACTCTATCTCTCTCTGTCTCAAAAATAAAGAAACATTTAAATATAAATAAATAAATAAAACATTTAAAAAATTTTTTAATTAAAAAAACAGGATAAAAATATCCAACTTATTAACTATTTGATCTTATCTGTGTAGGTTGAATCAGAGCAATCTTTGGACAGATTTGGTAATGACTTTGAACCCAGCACATTATAATTAACAGACAGTTGCAATTTCTGGATTACTGGGCTCTGAAGTTGCCTCCCATCACCAGCCACTGTCATTAACCGGGAGTCAGGCTCGAATGTTTCCATTGTGGGGATAAGAAACAACATATTTTATTGAACATTTAAACAAGTTGCCTCCAGGCAACAGTTCAAACCCACAGAAAAATTAAGGCTGTACTTTTTCTAGGAAGTTGAACTGAGAAAGATAAATTGGATAATTCATAGTACTTCACTCCCATTTACTTTTGCAGTTGGATGACCTGAGGGTAGGTAACCCCCACGTACATCAGCACTGAGTTTCAGATTCAACCTTTTTTGCAGCGTATTTTGGGGGCCATTGGTGTCTTCAAAAACTGGTTCAGAAACCTCCATGTGAGTCACAGAGAGAATCAGAGCTTTCAAGTAGCCGCACCTAGGTGCGTCTGGGTGGCTCGGTCGGTTGAGTGTCTGACTTTAGCTCAGGTCATGATCTCATGGCTAGTGAATTCGAGCCCCATGTCGGGCTCTGTGCTGACAACTCAGAGCCTGGAGCCTGCTTTGGATTCTGTGTCTCCCTCTCTCTCTGCCCCTACCCTGCTCACACTCTGTCTCTCTCAAAAATAAATAAACATAATAAAATAAAATAAAATAAAATAAAATAAATAAATAAAGTGGCCGCACCTAAGTAAGAGGGTAGTGTTAATACTGCAGAATCATTAACTGCCAGGAATTAGAAACAAAATTCTGTAACGTTCTCTACCATATCTTGGTTTTAGGCAAGATTTTCCCATTTGATCATAATCCTTGAAGTGGAATACCGCAATCCTTTTTATAAGAACTGAATACTAATTTGATGGGAAATGTTCCCACTTTAAAATCATTGTCTGAGGACTTACTGATAACACATTACTAGTGAATGCACAATACGGGTTTCCCCCATTACCCAAAACAAGATCATTCCTCTGAAACCTTTCTCAAGCCACTGTGGAGTAGAACCAGGAAGCAAGTACCACTTCATGAAGGTGAAAATCCTCTTCCGAATCCTTTCAGTTATCAAAAGCAGGCACTGGTATAGGTCTTTTGCAAAAGCAAAATGGCGTAATGAGAACCTCCAGATAGTCTGGGATATTTTATTTGTGGGGAGAAACATGGATTTCAAATGCCAGCCTTATCCTAGAGCCTATTACTGCCTTCTCCAGTCATTCCTTCATTAACAAGTACTGTCAAGTCTCATATCACACTAGGTGCTGGAGTCACAGCAGTCAACGGGACAGACGGACGCAGCCGCTCTGATGAGGCTTGTAGTCTATTTGGACAGAGACAATTACACAAGCAATCATAAAGTGTGAACAGTCATCAGAAGGGAGGAGTCCAGCTAAGAAGGACGTAAGAGCACCTAGCCTGGTTTTGATTAGGGAGGATAGTAGGGTAGAAAGGTGGGGTCAGGGTTGCTTGAGGTCAGTGTTATTTGGAGGATTCTACAAGGCGTAACACAGATGTAAGGCATCTGGGGCACATAATAGACACTCAATAAATATTGATGCCCTCCACATCTCCCCCTTCCTTTGTAATTTTAAGATCCAGTATTCTAACATAGACTATAAAGTCTAATGCAGCGGCAGTTTTTAAAAATTGGGTTCTTTTACCATTTGCTCCTTTCCAAACTAAACTTTCATTATCTTTACCCAGCAATCACTGCACACTGGGCTTTATAATGGACATTGTAATCAAGAGATGTACTGAAGGAATTATATGTTCAAACGTTCACATTTCCTTTGGATGCCCTATAGCATTAGATGCTGTAAGCTGGAAACTACTTGAAGTAACTAAAAGAGTTAACTCTGCACCTAAGTTATGGAATACTGACATGAAGAAGGTTGAAGAGAACCTGTTGCTTTTCAATCCCAGACTCAAAGGGTGCATCTGCCCATTGGTTGGGGAAGCCTGAGTGATGAGCCCATGAACTTGGTCCTCAGAATCATACAAGTTTATATATTCAGTTGTTCACTTCATTCAGAAATAATCAAACCTCAGGGAAGTGATTCATAGTAACTGAATGAATAATATCTGTACAACAAAATAACCACTTATCATTTTAGAAGAGATATGCATAGGCCTTGGAAGCAATGACCAGTAAACTGTACACAATACTAGGTATTAGGAAGTTCTACCCAGAGAGCCAAATTGGCTGTTAGCAAAGCTCAGCTGTAGCAAGGGAATTGCTATCACTAGGGCTTATGTTCAATGAGTACATACTCATAGCTTATGGGTGGCATCCATTAATTAAATACTTCTAGTATCACCTCTCATGTTACTATCAGCTTCCCCTAGGAAATCCGTCAGTCGATACAATTTGTCCTGTTCACTGAAACCACTTTATTCCATCTAGTTTTCAGCACCTACAGATCAAGACAGATTCATAATTGGTTAGATTAAAAATTTCTCTTCGTTTCATTTTTCAAATGCCGCGACTTTTTGGTTTTGGGTTTTTTAAATGTGATTTCAGGGGGGACGTTACATTTTTGTCAGTAGCGCAGTGTGAGACTTCCTGGGAGGTTTCCACAGACACAATATGGTGTTTGATGTTAACTTATCCAATTAATTAATTTGTAGGAATCTAATTTCATTATATTTTCTGACCTTGTGAAATATGGAGTTTATCTGATTTGGAAACCAGAAACCCCCTTTTTCTTACTTTATTTATTTATTAATGTTTTAATTTATTTTTGAGAGAGAGAATGCGCGCACAAGCAGGGGAAGGGCAGAGAAAGAGGGGGACAGAGGATCCAAAGCAGGCTCTGTGCTGACAGCAGTGAGCCCTATGCAAGGCTCGAACTCAGAACTGTGAGAGCGTGACCTGAGCCGAAGCCAGGTGCTTAACTGACTGAGCCACCAGGCACCCTGGAAACTGGAAACTCTTAGGTCTTTGTTTTAATTAAATGAATAAGAAACAGTGACAGTGCAGGACCCGTTAGATGGGCAGTGGTGAAGTCGATTTCCCTACCTCAGCCTGCAGCGTACGCTAGTGTTGCTAAAAGGAACTGAGATACAATGTTAGTCCCGCTAGCTTCAGATTACCTTTTGCTCGCTTTAAGGATTTCTTAATTTAGCAGAATAATTAGGTGCATGTTGGGTTTCATTCCCACTTCTCTTTCCACCGCACAGGCCAAGACTGCCACCCAGAAGCATGGCGGAACCGCGGGCCTGCTCACATACCCAGTGCTCCAGGCAGCTGACATTCTGTTGTACAAGTAAGGAGCAGAGCACACCCTGGTCTCACACGTACTCAGGCTGACAGGAGAGTGAACCAATCCCAAAAAGGTTTGGTCCATGGGGAAGAGGGACATAGAAAGGGCTGTGTGAATCAGTTCGCGTCTATTCGCCAGTAGCAGGTACAAAACTAGAGAAATATGTTTTCATGTGAAACTAGTACCATTAAGGGCTAACACTTAAATAGCACTTGCTACGTGTTGGAAATGGTTGTAAGTGCTTTCCGTACATTAGCCCATTGAATCTTCACCATAACCTTGTAAAAGTGCCACAACTATCATCCCCATTTCACAGATGACGATTACGTTAGTTAATTAATTAAGTTAGCGACTTGCCCAGTCAGGTAGCTAGCAAAGCTTGGACCCAGGATGTGAGTGTCAAAAGTTTGAATGCAGAGTTTTTGTGCTCTTTTTTTTTTTAATGTTTATTTAGTTTTTGAGAGAGAGAGAGAGAGAAAGAGTGTGAGTGGAGGAGGGGGAGAGAGAGAGGGAGACACAGAATCCAAAATAGGCTCCAGGCTCTGAGCTGTCAGCACAGAGCCCAATGTGGGGCTCGAACCCACGAACTGCGAGATCATGACCTGAGCCGAAGTTGAACGCCTAACCTCCTGAGCCACCCAGGCACCCCAAGTTTTTGTGCTGTTAATCACTATGGAGTATCTACTTCCCTGGTAGTAATTAAACTTCAAGAGTTTTAAGTGTTGACTTCTCATACAACCTAGATTCTAAAGGAAGACCGTTTAGTAGAACTTGTCTGAAGTTCTGGCAGTCCACCCATGCCTTCCAAGACCTTCGCGGCTAGCCATGTGAACTGTTGACAGACCAAATTTTAAATTGTGTTTAATTGTAATTAATTTAACTTTAAATAGCCACCTGTGCCCAGTGGCTGCTGTGTTGGACCTGCAGCTGAGAGCAAACTTTTCAGCACGATATAGGGTGCTTTGCTTGTCCTGGACCCACCATCCATCTAGTCAACCAGTGCTGTCCTTTATGGGCCTCAAACCCTACAACCAGGGGACGCCGAGGCCTGCCCTCTGTGTACTGCTGGCCAGAGCCTCTGCCCTCAACCCCCTCCCAGTTCTTCCCTGCCATCCCCAAGCCACCTCCCTCAGCCCTCCAGTTGGCCTTCTAGAGAGAAAGGTTCCCGACCAGCATGCGCACATAGCCAAACCTTGCTACTACAAACACTCCTGAGGAAAAAGAGAATCTCCGTGAATCTTTTCTTTCCCCTACAGCCTTGATCCTTCCCTAGGAAAACTAGAATTCTTTGCATGTAATTATGATAACAGCATGGAGATGACTATATAGGTACCTCGTAGTATGACCCCAGAGCCCCCGTGCAGTTATGATGGAAACAGCCGGAAGAACAGCCGCTTGGCTTTACAAATAAGGAATGTCCTTTTCTACACGCAGACTGACTTTGACTCTGTTTAAAACATATACATGAGGATTGCGTGTTGTTTGTTGTATTAATTTGAATGCTGGGTTCCCAAACAGCATTTACTACTTACAGTAAACTTTTGACTTAGCCTGGAAAATTTAGAACACTTTTCTCCAGGAGTAGCAAGATGAAAGTCTGATAAAGGTGTAGTGCATTTCCCAGCAAAGTAGCGTGTTTTCTCACCTGTAAAATGGGAATCATGATTATCCTGCCCAGGATTATTAAGGGGTTAACGTGAAATATGTTAACCAGGCCAGGCAGTGTTGTTTCTGGAAGCCGTCACTTGGTCAAGACTAGTGATGACTATCTTTTAAGGATTATAAACTTATGTCAAATTTCACTTTCTAGGGGGATTTTTCAGCACCAGGATATCGAGCGCAGTAGATTTCCTTAACAGTTCAAGAACTACAATGTGAGAGTCATCTAAGTTCAGGGCTGGGGAAAAAAGAGTAAACTTGAACAAGAGTGATTGCCTCCCTTTGTGATACCAAGGAGCACAGAGTGGGAGGGAACTTTGCAGGGCTCTCTTTCAATTTCCTAGCTTTACACACACAGCCCAGCGAGGTCAAGCAGTTTACCCAAAGCTGCACAGCCTGACAGCAGACAGGGAAACATCAGAGCATGGTTACGGTCTCCTGAGGCCTGTGCTGACCTTCCTGAAGGCGTCAGCAGTTACGTTAGGCAGCAAGATCATCACATAAATAACCAGGACAATACAAGGTCATATATATACTGAAGTGGTGACGACTTTTATTTTTACCAATTGCCCAAAATACAACTGGCAGAATGATAAAATCCTATAATTTCTTTCATCTATAAAGCGGGCTCATGGGACATAGCTCAGGGGTTCTTCAATAAATTATGTATGAATTGGTGTCACCTAGTATATGCTCACTACACGTTTGAAGAGTACAAGCAACATTTTAGAAGGCTGACATTGGCAAACGTTGCTCAAGGTCCCCAAATCTGACACATATTCTGCCTGTTTTTGAGCTGGGCCTGGGGTTGTGAATGTCTTCTTCCCTTACAGAAAACGGTCAGTATTTGAGATGTGGCGGGTATACTCGAAGAACTCGCAGTAGCCCACTCCCTGGAAGCAAAGAAATTGTCATACTATATATAAATATTCCTTCTTTGACTTTTACTGATCCAGGGACGCCTGGGTGGCTACGTCGGTTAAGCGTCCTACTTGGCTCAAGGCGTGATCTCATGGTTCGTGAGTTTGAGCCCCACGTCAGGCTCTGCGCTGACAGCTCGGAGCCTGGAGCCTGCTTCAGATTCTGTGTTTGTGGGTTTGTGTCTCTCTCTCTCTCTCTACCCCTCCCCCACTCATGCTCTGTCTCAAAAATAAATAAACATTTTAAAAAATTAAAAAAAAAACTTTTACTGATCCATTTAGTGGTTAGCGTATATACTAAGAATACCACGGAATCCCTCTTTTTCCTGTTTTCTAAAAGGAGGACTGTGGTGGCAATTGTTATCTATCCCCATCAAGTTTCTGTTACTTTACATATAATTTGTTAAAACCAGGTAATTATCTACATTCAAGGTGACTGCCTCCTACCTTAGCCAAGCAGCTGTCTCCGTGCAATGTCATAATTAGATAAGGGACATGGAACAGACAATTGAGTGCTCCTTTTCTTAAAAGAAACAGCCCTTGGGGCACCTGAGTGGCTCAGTCAGTTAAGCATCCGACTTTGGCTCAGGGCATGATCTCACCCGACTTCAGCTCAGGGCACGATCTCACCGTTCATGCGTTTGAGCCCTGCACTGGGCCCTCTGCTGTCATCAGAGAGCCTGCTTCAGATCCTTTGTCCCCCTATCTGTCTGACCCTCTCCCTCATACGTTCTTTCTCTCTCTCTCTCTCTCTCTCAAAAATAAATAAACATTAAAAAAATAAAAAAGAGAGAGAAACACTCCTACATTTGCCTCCTATCTGGTCTCAGGCTGGACTTCCTGCCATTGGCCACACATGTTCCGGCTCGTAGGCTCTGTTCTTTTGGGCTCTTTTCTCCTGCCACCCTCCCTCAGACTGGTCCCCTGGGTGCCGTTGCCACCTCACACGTATCCCACATTTCCTGGGAACACGTGTCAAGGCATGCAGACAAACACAATAAAATCAGCTCTGGCTTACTACAGCATTTGTCCTGCTAACCTATATTTCTCATCTGTTTTCATGATGCCTCCCTCCCGCCCCCCACCCCAGGCTTAGAAATTGTTAACTGCTTCATAATAAGTAGCAGAGGCAAGACCCACACCCAGGCCTGATTTTTAGCCTGTACCATTGTTTTCCCTATTACACAGCTTAAGTAAGCACTTGGGGTATTTTTTTGTTTGGTTTTGTTTCAGATAGTTCTGGATTTGGAAAAAGGGCATCGCCAGAGAGTCTATGAATATTTACATCATAAACATAGATAGGTACAAAAAATCAAGTTAAATAGATGGATTCAAAAGACGGTTTTATTTGCCTTTTGCCACAAATCTATATGTGGCCTTTTGGTGCAATGTTGATGCAGAGCGTGTATAGATTTAGTGTTTGCTTTTGTCAAAGTCAGCGGTAGAGTAAGTGGTACGTGGTGGGCTAGAGAACAAACATGAAGGAAGGGAATGAAAGAGGAGCCTTAGTGTGAAAGATTTATTTAATTGTTTTGGTAGAACTTGGTGTGAAACCCAGGAATGGAAACCTGAGGCCATCTTAAGCCCGAGAGTATAATAAAATAGCAGATACTTGAAGAGAGACAAAATACCCAAAAGTAGCATTTGCTCGTAGTAGTATTTTGCATCTGCATTATTTTTCTGAATATCCAGTTTCAAATAAATAGCTATCTATTAAGTAAATGTTTCTCTCTCACTTTCTCTCTCTACACACACACGTACACACGTACACAGGCACATCGTTTTTATGAACATACAGCAAGTACGTGTTAAGTACAAGTACTGCTGCTAATCCAGAGAAAGGCACCAGGCATGGACTTGAGGCAAAGGGAAGGAAGGGATCAACATGAGGTGGGCATTATTTGGCAGGCACTGCACTAGCAACAGCACACCTGTTATCTATTCAGATTCTTAGGACAGCTCTGGAAGGTAGATAAGTGATATTATCCCCATTTTACAGACAAAGACGTGAAATTTTAGAGCGGGACCACTAAGCCTGCTCAAATAGAGATGAGCGTGATTACCTGGGCTAATCGGTTTCTCTTTCTCAAGAACGCAAACAGAGAAATACAGGAAGAGGATAAGAAGATAGTGAAAGCAAAAGCTGATACGACCTAGGAAAATGAGGAGACAGAGGCCTCAGGAAGTGTGAGCAAACAGAACCAAGACCCACCAGAAACAGAGTATAGAGAATACGATGACTGGTCAGAAGCATCACACTTGGTAATATTCCAGAGAAGAACGGAGTCAACCGTAATGTCTGAGGATCGCACCACTGCCACTGAGGACCACGGAGATAATCAGTTCCTAAAACTGCTTTGGAGACTTCTGGTTCTTGGACTACATCCTTTCTCTATGAGGCCAGTCTGCCCCACTTTTTATGAGATCCTGAAAGCAGCCGGCCACACCTCCTCCCCGCAGCCTGCTGCTGTCCACATCATCACCCACAACTGCCAAGCAGTAGTGTCTTCTCTTCGTCTTCCACTTTCCAGCTCTGCGGCAAGGGCCTGCGGTAAACCAGAAGCCTATGGAAATGTGGCGTCCAGGCTGCTAGCCCCTGGGAAACAGCGAAATTGCACAGAAGAGAGAGGGTGCTGCTGAGATGTCAGCAGATAACCCAGGACCCTCTCCTGAAAGCGATCGGAAGCTCTTTGTGACGTTCAGGACAGCGTGAGATAATCTGATTCATACTTTAAAAAGTGAACTGATGAAAGTCCAGAGAATGACTTGCAAGGAGACGAGAGCAGCTGGGACAGTCTATTCAGAGGCTCGTTCAGTCGTCTCTCTGGATCCTGATGGTGCCAGTGAAGATGAAGAGAGTAGGCAAATTTAGGGGATTTTAGGAGGTCAAATGGATAGAGCTTCACAGGGGATTGGATGGGTATGAGGAAGTCTCAGGGGACCCCAGATTTCTGACTTACGCCGCTGATGGATGGTGTTGCCGTGCATGGAGATTGGGAATACTGAAAGTGGACTAGCCCGAGGAATTTATAACGTCACGTGGTGTTTTCTCTCCTCAACTCCTTTAGAGGGTAAAAATCTTCATTGTGTCTCTCACAAGAGCCAGCACCATGCACATCATAGTCCCTAAGTCAGGCAATAATCCCTAAATTAGACATCATTACAGCATATCCAACAAGCAGCCCATGATGGCGAATCCATCCTTCGCGGAAGGAAAAACAGCACCAAACTCCACCCCACCCAGCACTGAAAACTCACAAACACAACCAAAGGAGGAAAGAGAGAGAGAGAGAGGACAAATTTCTGCAAGCAGATATATGTAAGCAATGATTAGTCATCTGGACGTGAATTCTGCCGGAGGGTGGGGTGGATCCTGAGTGAATGTGGATACGACTAGGAATGGAGCAAAAGAAAAAAAAAATGACTTCGTCACCAAAGAAGAAGATCAGACACATTATTGTGTGACAGAAGTTATAACAATCAAAATTATGAAAGGCTTTTGTTTTATGTTGTATCTAAGGAAGCACAATCAGGATAAGTAAAAAAGAGAGAGAGAGGGGGAAGGAAGGAAGGAAGGAAGGAAGGAAGGAAGGAAGGAAGGAAGGAAGAAAAGTCATTAATATGGATATCATTATATAAGGGCATACATTTTAAAAGAGCAGCTCTCAGTTATCTGAAGTAAGAGGAAGATGATGAGGAGAGAGGGTGAAAATGTGAAGAGAATAAAGCACATAAGTGAGCGGAATCAGAGACAGGCTGAATTAATGTGAAGTGTAAACCCAATGGATGAGAAGTAAGGGCCAAGATGAATTATAGGAGGTGAGAAGAGCAGCAGGAGCCGAGGGAGAAAAGACTAGAAACGAGCAAACTAAAATCAGATGAAAAAGCCAAGCGGAGCAATAGGACCAGGTGAAAAAAATTAAAATTTTTTAATCCGTTTTTTCCAAAAAAGCACAGCCTCACAGGATTGTAAGAAAAGAGGCAAGGCTCTCACAGAAAGCAGAGAGGCCTGCAGAGTCATTATGAAAACGAAATGTGTTTTCTGTTTAGGTTGGTTGCGTTGTGGGTCTGGAACCATTTTGACATGTGGAAATATTCATTTTGATGTGCCTAAAGTGTATTGATTATGGTAATTGCTTTTTCTGTGTTAGCTGCAGCCCACTGTGATTTCCTATGGGCTACTGTAATTGCTTTTTAACCTGCCCTGTTGGCTAATTTGGTTTGGGGGAGTCAAAGTGACCTCTGCATGTCAGCCTCACTAGGATCGCAAGACAGGAGCACCAAAGTCCAGTCAAAGTAGAGAAACGTAGGAAGGTGGGCTTGGGCGTGATTACCTCGGAGCGGGCTTATGGGCACTGAGGGAACCATAAAAAGAAACATTTTTTGTTTTACCACTTAGGAAGCCAGTGACTGACTTTCTGATCCAGGCTGGGTGGAAGAGAGCAACGGACAAAGCCAAACAATCATTTTGTAGCATTTCCTAAATTCATTTACTGACCTTAAACGAAGAGAAACCACGTCCTGATCCGTTGCCATGGCCCCTGCACTTTGCCTTTCCATTCATTATTCTGTCTCTGTTTTCCTGAAATTAAAGGGGTCCTCAGAATTCCTACAACATGCCATGTATATCTGGGGATTGCCTAATCAGACATGTGAACCGTCAAATTTGTTTTCCCTCCGTATCAGGATCGCTGCCCAGGGCTGTGACTGTCTCTGGGATTATATGTTGGTATTTATGTTTGTGGTATAAATCACCTGGCAAAAAAGGAAGATGATCCTGGTTTGAGAAAAGTCACAACGTACCTCACATCAAGGTCCCTGAGAGTATCAGTCTTTTACCATTTCGTCCTTCATCACGTCAGATATTAATGAATATCTATTATATCAACACCTAGTGTTTATTGAGCTATACTGTCCAGTACTATGCATGGTTATCTCCTTTAATCCCTGAAACATCCCTATGAGGTAAGCACCATTATATGAACTCAGATAGTCTGACTTCTGACTCCAGGCTCTTATCTTCTATACTGATGACGAACGCGTCTTACTGGGATCTTCTGCTTGGTATAAATCTATAGAGGTCATAGTGCCCTCCTCTTAAGATCATTCACTTATTCAATGAATATTTTCGCTCAATCTTAGCCAAAAAGGCCAAGAAGCGATTATTTATTCAACAAATATTTATCAGGTTCCTCATACGTGTCAGGTAACTCCCATAGGTACTGGAAATAGATTGAAAAACAAGGCAGACAAGCTGTCTGAAGGCTTAATTTTTAGCCGGAGAGAAAACAGTATACAATTAAATAAATGAAATAAAATCATTAGAGTAGGGTTAATACTATAAAGAAAATAAATAGGTTACGTGGAAAAGAATAAGAAGGAGAAATCAACATCGAAGAGTATGGTTGGGGAAGGCTTCTCTGAGGAGGTGATCTGTAAGCTGAGATCTGAAATAAAGGAGTCAGGGTGCAGCAGCTAAGGGAGGAACAGTCTAACAGAATAGAGGAGCGATATGTTCAACAGATCAGCTGCCTGCCTTAGACGGTTCACCAATCAGCTATCCAGGGTCCATGATTTCACTTTCCTTCTGTATAGTCTAGTAGTGGGAGAATCAAGTCTCTCGCTGGTTCATTTCAGTGTTCTAATGGAGTTTAAATGTCCTTTCCTTTTTTTTTTTTACTTTTTTTATGTTTATTTTTGAGAGAGAGAGACAGAGTGCGAGTGGGGGGAAGGGCGTAGAGAGAGGGAGACACAGAATCCGAAGCAGGCTCCAGGCTCTGAGCTGTCAGCCCAGAGCCTGTTGCGGGGCTCGAACCCACGAGCCGTGAGATCATGACCTGAGCTGAAGTCAGATGCTTAACCGACTGAGCCACCCAGGTGCCCCTAAATGTCCTTTCTTATAGTCAACAGGAAAAAATTAAAAATCGCTGCTATTATTTCTGATGTTATTAGCATCTTTTTTTATATATAATTTCTTTAACATTTATTTATTTTTGAGAGAGAGACAGAGCGCAAGCGGAGGAGGGGCAGAGAGAGAGGGAGACACAGAATCCGAAGCAGGCTCCAGGCTCTGAGCTGTCAGCACAGAGCCTGTTGCAGGGCTCGAACCCACGAGCCGTGAGATCATGACCTGAGCTGAAATCAGACGCTCAACTCACTGAGCCACCCAGGCGCCCCTGATCTTATTAACATCTTAATGTATGTCCTTAAAATCAGTTTTTTAAACTAATATCTCTTATTTGCATTCGATGTACCAGGCTCTAGACTACAAGATTGGCGTGCATTATTATACTGTCTCCTCAAACAATCCCAGGAGTAGGCAGGGGTTTTTTTGTTTGTTTGTTTTTTAATTTTTTTTAATGTTTTATTTATTTTTGAGAGAGAGAGAGAGCGTGAGCAGGGGAGGGTCAGAGAGAGAGGGAGACACAGAATCTGAAGACAGACTCCAGGCTCTGAGCTGTCAGCACAGAGCCCGACGTGGGGCTCTAACCTACGAACCGCGAGATCATGACCTGAGCCAAAGCCGGATGCTCAACCGACTGAGCCACCCAGGCGCCCCTGTTTTGTTTTTTTAAAAAAACAGACGCGAGGAGGTTAAATCACTTGTCCAGGAACGTGCACCTGCTAAGTGGCCGAGCAAGATCTGACCCCGGAACTACCTGACACTAGAGTCGTCCCCCCACCCCATCCCCCCAGCAACATGGCTTCTCCTTTGTGTGAGTGCAGGTTATATGTATTTTCCAAAAAACTTTACAGCCTGGTGTTTCTGCCTTATATTTCCCCATCTCAATAAATATTTACTGTTTTTCGTGATCCCTTGTTTTCCTGTCTTACGCTATAAAGATTGAGCGTTCTTTCTTTTTATCTAGTCCAGGGATTCGGAAGGGAAGGTGTGCTTTCTGTTTTGAGTTCTAGTAGCGATCATCTTTCAACGAAGACCACCCAATGAGAACAAATACATTTATTCAGAGCTTGCTGCAGCAAGGACAGCAGCCCCCATCATTTCCATTTCCTGTTTCGCGGAGACTTGAAGCCAGGCAGGGGGTGGAAAAAAAGGAAGATTCAGGGATGCTCTGATTTGAGCATACCTCCACAGGAAGGCTGGAGGCTGGCTAACTGGAAGGGGCATTTTATTTAGCTTGGGGAGCACATTTGACTTTCCCTGGTTGGGCCTGAGTCGGAGGAAGTGAGGACAAAGAACTGGGGCGTCGGCACCCATTAACTGAGTCCTGACCATTCTCGGCCAGTTGGTGCGGATGTGGGCATTGGCTTCCTGGGCTGGCTTCTCCAGAGATTTGTATCAAGTTTTTTGGTCCTATCTTCTCTGACCATGTCTGTTAGGATACCAGTGTCTCACTTTGCAAAAATATTGAGTCCTTTGTTAATCATTCCAAGTACAAAATGATTATCATGTGGTACGAGGGTTTATCAATCACACTTTTAGACCCTCGGTTCGATGCTCACACTCCCTTTTGATTTTGTTAACCTGGGATTTTCAAGGAAGATTGTTGTTATAAGTGGATCGGTTTTAGAGTACATTATTTTCTGTTGTGATTTGTAACCTAAATTTAGGCTTTATCTTTTTAGTGTCTACAGCGAGTCTTTATACCTCAGCATCTCTGTTTTTTGAGGTCTTGTGTCCTTAGATTTGATTCAGAAATTTTTCTAGTCCTTTACGTGCCTGTCTGAGAATTTCTTTCTGTTCAACCTGCCTCATCTGTAAAAAGGGATTAAGCACAATAACAATGCATAAAATATGCTTAGCAAAATGTACGGCATGTGGGAAGTGTTCAGTTGTGATTAGCCGCCGTATTGCCCTCCTCCTCATTACATTTCACGCATAAAAGACAGCTTGGCTAGGTTTTCCATACGTCTTTCTCTCAACCCTTATAAACGTGGTTCCGTTGTTATATTATTAACCCGATTCTTATTTTTGTTTTTATTTTCTGATTGTGGCATATAGGATTTTTTTTCTTTAACTTTGTAACTCAGAGTTTTTACTGTGTGTTGTGTGTTTTGAGTCTCCAGCGATTTTTCCCAAAATATGTTGTGCCTCTCCAATATGCATACTACATCTTGTTCGCCTAGTTGTGTCTTTTCAATTCTGTCAAGTTCCCTTCGTGTTTAGGTTGTGGCTTCTGTTCAGACTGTCCTGCTGTCGTTCATCAGAGGACAGTCCTCACACCTGCCATTTGCTTGGCGCATTACTCTCTCCTTTTCCTCCCTCCCAAGTTCCGGAAGAACTTCACGTTGCTCACCCAGGTCCTGATACGACCTGTTCTTAGGATTCCACTGACGCTTCTGTTTTGTGTTTGGTTTTCTTTATTTCATGAATCCACTTTCTTTTCATTTTATCGGTTTTCCATCACCACCTATGTTTTTCTCTGTTTTGTGCCTTCCTGCCTTTATCTTGTGGCAGCCATGCCTATCTGAGTCCCATTGAGGGAACCAAGCAGTTTTCTTTTTTTTATGTTTATTTATTTATTTTTGAGAGAGAATGAGCAAGCACACAAGTGGGAGAGTAGCAGAGAGAGAGAGAGAGAGAGAGAGAGAGACAGAGAATCCCAAGCAGGCTCCACACTGTCAGCACAGACCCCGACATGGGCCTCTATCTCACAAACCTTGAGATAATGACTTGAGGCGAAATCAAGAGTTGGACCCTCAACCAACCAACGCCATCCGGGCATCCCAAGCAGTTTTCTTTAAAATACAAAACAAAACGATCTGTTTCTTGTAAACGTTCATTTTCAAATGCCTGATCTTCCTCAGGATCTAAAGGGTAAACAGTTCCCCTTCCCTTGTTCCACAATACTTTTCACGGTCCCATATTGGGCTCTGTTACTTGCTTGTTTGATTTTTTATGTGCTGGGTTTTTAAAATCCATACTGGGACAAGAGAATCTTTCAAATAATGTCTGCCCGTCTACGAAAGGCCCTTGTGTGCACCTTCTGCCTCGGGGGCGCTAGTCGAATTCCCTGCCCAGAATTGGACAGTGTGCCCGATTGCACATGCCGGTCGGCTAGGTTAGTACTGCCGGCCTGACACAGAGCTTTCTCCTGCCACTTGTCTGGCTCTTTCACTCTCTGAACAGAGGCATTACACGAAAAAGAGCCAGCACCAAGTGACACTGCTCCCATGTCGCATCCTGCTTCAGTCTCTCCCCTTCTGTACTTTTGCATTCAACACCTGTAACTTGAGTGCTGTCCTTCCCCGGCCAGAGTGTGTTCTGTGTCCTGGGTCCAGTAGTGGCCAAGACAGTCCCTGCCCCCCCGAAGCTCTCGTCCCCATTCTGGTGAGGACGCAATGTGCCCTGACCAGCTCCTACTGCCTCCGCTGCTTGTATGGGTACCTCCTCTGGTCATGACTGAATGTCTGAAGAATCAGGCGGATGAGGAGAAAAGGGTCAGCGCCGCCCTGGCTGCCACAGAGGGATGTCTACCTTCATCCCAGGCGGGACAGGTGTCCAGCAAGGGGGGGGACATTTGCTTTGACTCTGCACGGCAACATCTCAACCAGTTGCTCTTTTCAGTGTGTGCTTCTATTGATCTTCACAGTTCATGAGACGTCTTCTCAAATTCTGTCTTTACTTTTACCTTTGGCTGCTAGTTTTAAGTTATTTATATTTTCTTTGCCTTGATGGGTATTTTAATAAGAAATTGAGATAGGTTATGTTGGATTACAGTGCCAACCTGGAATGCTGACTGTCCAGTGTTGAGTTGGGGAGCGAATGTGGGATATTTAGTGCCCATGTCTAGCAGGAAGGCAGAGATACTGTCCTATAAGCCTTCAGAGACACAGCAGAGCTCGAGGCAGAGCCCCAGAATCATCAGAGGAGAAGGGACGTGTCGATCCCCAGGAGAAAGTTGATAAGCTCTCCAATGATGGGAGAGAACCAGTGAGTCAAGATGGTGTTTTTAGAAATATCAACATTTAGGGGATGAAAGGGGAAAACTAAGCGACACATTGCACTCTGTTGATTGTTTCTTTTTTCCTCTCCTGTGAAAATTTATACATAAATAGATAAATAGTCATCAGATCTTGATCACCCACTTTGCCAAATGGATGACCCTGGGCTTGTTTTTCCCTCACCAACTTCCCCTCTTTAGGGGCCAAGGTAGAGAGAAGCTGGAATCAGAGTCAAGTAATGGGTAAACCTCTGGTCGCACAGGCAATGGTCTTGAGCACCCTTCTGAAGTACCGTGTACCATTTTAGAATCATTCCCTACTTAGCTACCATTATCTGAAGCCTTACCAGACTTCAGGCAATTCTGCTAAGCACTCTATGTGCGTTGTCTCATTTCATCTCCACAATAGTATGGGGCAAATATTGTTACTCCCATTTACAGTAAGAAAGTTGCCTATGATAGAAATTTTTATGATTTACCCAAAGTCCCACAAAACGAGGGCAACAGAGTCAGGATTTGAAGCTGGCCTATACTCTTAAAAGAGTGCCATGTTGCGTCTCTCTCACACACACATACACACAGCACAGCTGCATGAGTATTTGAGAGGCTGTATGAAAACATAACTAACGTTCAGAGATTGCAAAAACAGTGGCAGAATTGCTTTCAAACCTGTGCTGACTCTAAACTTCAAAACATTTATCAGCATTTCTTTTGGAAATATACTCAGCATTATTTTATGACAGAAACAAATAATTAGTTTCATTAGCTAACAATCATACCTTGTTATTGACCAGAAAGTACTCAACATGCATTCACCAGATTTACCTCCACAGGACTTCTAGGTTATTGTAAAAGGTCATTTTTTTCACTCAAATCACAATTTCCCCCTATATGAATATTCAAAAGAATCTGCTACAAAATCATGTAAATTCCTTACGGTTCTAACTATAGCACAAGAATGTTCTTATGCAGCTATTAAAAAAATTTTTTGTTTTAAATTTTTTTTAAGTTTATTTATCTTTGAGACATAGAGAGACAAGAGTGCAAGCAAGGGAGGGGCAGAGAGAGAGGGAGACATGTAATCTGAAGCAGGCTCCAGGCTCTGAGCTGTCAGCACAGAACCTAATAGGGGGCTCGAACCAACAAACCATGAGATCATGACCCGAGCCAAAGACAGAAGTCGGATGCTTAACCTACTGAGCCACCCAGGTACCCCCTTAAAAAAATTTTTTTAATGAAGACCACATAGAAACATGGGAAATATCTATTATGTTACCATGAAAGATGGTATGCATATTATATGTAATTATGTAAAAATATGCATCCGTAGAGACAAGAACAAAGACTGGAAAATAATTGGTAAAAATAAAAATGATTGCAAAATGAGGGATATTTCAAAGTTTTTCAAAATGTTTTCCAGTGTTTTACTATATTAAAGTAGTCAGTCTGTACGCTAGTCAAGACTACCTTCATTTGCTCATGCTCTAGACAGCTTTGTGAAGTGGGCCAGTAAGTAACCTGTAGATAGTAATTCACAAAGGAAATAATAAGATCTCTGCCACTTTTTTAAGAACCACTACTTAACCACAGGGACAGGAGGTTTTCCTCTCTATAACAGAGTAGAATAGTATTCCTCTTTCTGAGGCTGTTTTGAAAAGTTGTTATTTTTCCACTCAACATGCACAATTATCATGTAAATATTCAAGTTCACTTTCGGGCACCTGCTTTCACAGGGGAACATGAAATTTTTTGATCAAGAAACAACGGCACTTTATTATCTGTATTATCTAATGTAAACTCCCCAGCCAAGCATTAAAGACTTAAAATCTCCTAGGGGGCGCCTGGGTGGCTCGGTCGGTTAAGCGTCCGACTTTGGCTCAGGTCATGATCTTACGGTTCGTGGGCTCGAGCGCCGCATCGGCCTCTGGGCTGACACCTCGGAGCCTGGAGCCTGCTGCAGATTCTGTATCTCCCTCTCTCTCTGCCCCTCCCCTGCTCACTCCCTGTCTCTCTCTCAAAAAAAATACATAAACATTTAAAATAATAATAATTAATTAATTAATTTAAAAAAGACTTACAATCTCCTGTCTCTTTCCCCAGTAATGCTTCAGGAGAAAGTTTTCCCCATCAAGACTTCTCTGTAATGGCTCATTCTTGTTTGTTGGGCTGCATCATGATCCAGCCCTGCGAATTTTCTATATGGGATTAAGATAACCATAAACCAAGCTCCTACATTCTGACATTTTTTGTCTCATGTCTTTATTTTTTAATAAAATAAAATATTACAGGATAAAATTCAGGTCTCCTTTGTCCCTTTCCCCAGACTCACTGCCCTTCCCTCCTCTGGGGCACCTACAATCGTGAATTTGTGCAGGAACAACTTCCAGTCTGTCATCTTACTTACAGATGCAGCTGTAAACAATATATAGTACTTTAAGATCTGCACGTCCGTGCATCTACATGTCTTCCGCAACTTGGTTTTTTCGTTCAACCTTGTTTTCGAGATCTGTCTACATTGTAATGATAGATGTGTTCATTTATTTCAAGTTCCCTGCGGCATATTAATTGTGCTGTGATTGCGATTTACTGGAAAACGAAGGAGCATATTCCAAAAAGATCTTGAGTTACTCCCTGTACGACAGGGAGGAAAAACCCTTGCCGGAAGAGCTTTCTGCCATCTTTGATTTCAAGGGTGGATTGGAGTGGCTTTCAAGTGTGAGCGCAAGCTCTGAAGTGAAAAGCATCTGGCCAAGGCTAGGATAATATGTGCTGACTGGGTGAGGGAACAAGGAGTGGTTTTAAAATACAATTATGCTTAGAGCACATGCTATTTAAGATACCATTCCTCCCTCCCAGCAAGATCCTGTCAACTGGTGTTGATGGCTGTATTCTTCTGCTATGGAAGAAACAGAACGAGAGTTGACAAATGTCTCTTTGGCATTTGTCTGGTACGTAGATAAAGACTTGGGTCTCAACATTCCCTCTGTAGTTGGTGCACATTTGTTGAACACCAACAGTGAAATAGGCACAGGAAAGGCAGCTGCTCACAATATCATTTCAGTATAAGCAGGAGCCTTGCTGAGTTTCTCTGTCTGTCTTTCATTAAAGGTCCACACACGTTCCTGTCGGGGAGGATCAAGTCCAACACATGGAGCTAGTTCAGGATCTAGCACAAGTGTTTAACAAGAAGTATGGGGAGTTCTTCCCGGTGCCCAAATCTATCCTAAGTAAGTAACAAACATCTATCTGACTGTTAAATCAGGCCATGTTTCCAAGACAGGATCGGATAATGGGCCAAGGCTTGGAATTTCCTCAGGACTAAACTCAGCTTTCTTGTGGACAGGCTTCAGAATTTGTAACTAGAATCCCTGTCTTTCTCTGTAATGTGGGACTGGTAGAAGACCTTGTGAGATTATTGGATGAAATAACCAAAAAAGTTTGAAAAGTATGGGAAAGACTAAAAATGAAAAATAATCAAATTCATTAACTTATATAATACACACACACATATATATATATTTGGTAAATTATATAATACTTATTTTGAAACCATATATGAGAAAGACTAAAAGTGAAAAATAATCATTTTTATTAAAAAGCATTATATAATTTACCAATTATATATATATGGTAAATTATATTTACTGTACATTGACAATATATCAATAATGTTAATATATTATTAATTATCATATATTAATATTTCATATATTTAATATATTTAATATTTTATAATGAATTATAAAATATATATATACTTCCCTGGGTTATGAATGCGGATACTAACAGTTGGCAAAGCTAATTTTGCATCCAAGTCATATATCGAGTTGGTGGCAAGGCTCTTCTGATTTCTGTCTTTTTAAAAAAAATTTTTTTTTAATGTGTATTTATTTTTGAGAGAGAGCGACAGAGTGCGAGCGGGGAAGGGGCAGAGAGAGAGGAGACACAGAATCCGAAGCAGGCTCCAGGCTCTGAAAACTCTTCTGATTTCAAATCCAGTTGACCTTGCCTTCCCTGCTCACAAGAGAGCAAAGTCAGAAGAGTGAGAACTGCTGAGTCAGCAGCTCGCTAAAACAAGAGGGGATTGATGGTTCTCACACTCCCCTTTCCTAAATGCACGCCGTTGACGGAATGTGCAGGGCACCCACTGGATCTGAAACCACACCTGCAGCTTGTGAGGTTGGACTGGCCTGGAATCTTCTTGAGGAAAGAAGCTGTGAACCTCTGTCAACATTTCACTGGCGAAGTAGATTTGTGGCAGGGGCAGAGATCACTGAGCCTAATTAAACTGAGCCTTTGTTAAACTGACAGCATTTATGTGGGCCCCGTATCCGTTCCGAAGCATAAGGCAGGAGTAAATTTCTAAGCTTTTGCAACAGTTCACACAAATAAAACCTGGGCCTTCCATGCATTGAAATCAACCTTCTTTTAGCAATAAGTCATATTTTAATGCTTTTGTCTATTATTGTTTTACCTCTTTCAACTTGGTATGTTTCTGTAATAGCCATAAAATAGGCAATTAATTATTAATCACATTGGTTTATAAAGCACAGCTTAACATCTTGATTCTATCAAAGCAGTAACTGAGTCACTTCTGTGTGTGTGTGTGTGTGTGTGTGTGTGTGTGTGTGGTTGTGTGTGCACATTGATATATACTTATATAACTGTGGATAAAGAAATGAAAGCATTGCCACAGATTGTTAAAATTTGTTGAGGGCAGTGGTCGTAAAGGGCAGAGAGTGATTAGCTAGTAGGGAAAGAGAAAAGGAAAGAAATAGATCAGACTTTTTAAAAAGGTGGGCACAGCTAAAGCAGTATGATTGTTGTCATTTCATTTGTGTAAGAGTATACATTTTTATGTGTATATATCCATTAAGAGATGCATGAAGATGTGCTCAACAAAATGTTAAGCACATCTTATTTCAGATGATCTTATTTTTATATATATATAAAGATCATTTTATATTTATAAATATCTATATTTATATCTATATTTATATATATAAATATACATTTATAAATATATAATATTATATAATATATACTATATATATTATATAATTATAATTATAATATATATAAATATATAAATATATAATGTATATAATGTATTATATATAATATATAAATTATTATAATATTTGTAAATATCTATTATAAATATATAAAGATCATTTATATTAAATATATATAAATATATATATTTTATATATATATAAAGATTTTATATATATATAAAGATCATATTTCAGGTGATCTTTATTTTCATGCTTATATAAATGGCTTGAATTTTTCACTATGAGTATTTGACATTTATATAATCAGATAAAGATAATAATAAAGTCATCTATCTGACAAGAAATAACAAGTGTGGATGAGGATGTGGAGAAAAAGGAACCCTCGTGCACTGGCGGTGGGAGTGCAAACTGGTGCGGTCACTGTGGAAGACAGTATGGAGGTTCCTCAGAAAAATTAAAAATAGAACCACCATGTGATCTGATCATTTTACTATTGGGTATTGACCCAAAAAAAGTGAAAACACTAATTGAAAAAGATCTATGTGGCATTATTTTATTTATAGCCAAGATATGGAAGCAACCTAAGTGTCCGTCAACAGGTGACGGATAAGGAAGATGTGGTGTATGCACACAACGGAATACTGCTCAAAGGGATGAGATTGTATCATTTGAGACAATCTGGGTGGACCTGGAGGGTATTATGCTAAGTGAAATAAATCAGACTGAGAAAGACAAATACCATAGGATTTCACTCATAAGTGGAGTCTTAAAAGAGAATAAACAAAATGCAGAATCGGGCCTATAAGAACAGAGAACAAACTGATGCTTGCCTGAGGGGCAGGGGGTTTGGGCAAAATGGGTGAAGGGAAGAGGGAGGTACAGGCTTCTAGTTATGAGTGAACGAGTCAAGGGAATGAAAGCACAGCATAAGGAATACAGTTAGATAGGGCAATAGCATTGAAGGTGACCGATGGTAGTTGCACTTGTGGTGAACACAGCATAATGTCTAGATTTGTCACATCACTGTGTTGTACCCCGAAGTTGGTGTAAGACTGTGTCAACCATACTCAATAATAATAATAATAATAATAATAAAGCCATTTGGTATTCTCTGCACTTTTTAAGATCTAGACATGGACATCCCTGGTGATGTTTTCTTATTTTGGTGTTGTCTTCTGGTTTCGGTGTGTGTGTGTTGGCGTTTCTCCCCAGCACCGATGAAGAAGGTAAAATCCCTCCGTGATCCTTCTGCCAAGATGTCCAAATCAGACCCCGATAAACTGGCCACCGTCAGAATAACGGACAGCGCGGAGGAAATCGTGCAGAAATTCCGCAAGGCTGTGACGGACTGCACGTCGGAGGTGACCTACGAGCCGGCCCGCCGGCCAGGGGTCTCCAACCTGGTGGCCATTCATGCGGCGGTGACCCGCGTCCCCGTGGAGGAGGCACTCCGCCGCGGGGCCGGCATGGACACGGCCCGCTACAAGCTGCTGGTGGCCGACGCTGTGATTGAGAAGTTTGCGCCCATCAAGAGGGAAATTGAAAAACTGAAGATGGACAGGGGCCACTTAGAGAAGGTGCTACAGGTGGGGTCAGCAAAAGCCAAAGAATTAGCACAGCCCGTGTGCCAGGAGGTGAGGAAGCTGGTAGGGTTTCTGTAGGAAGCTTTAATCGCAGAAAGGCGTTTATGTCTTGTGGGCTGTGCACTCCAATAAAGGCAGCTTTCCTGGCAAACGAAAAATTGTGGCTTGGGGATGTTTAATTTGGTACACGTGATTTTTCGCTTCATTTGATAAATAATTATTTGTAGCCTTCAAGTAGAGCAGTGTTCTAAATCATCAGCAAAATGCTGTGTCTAAAGGAAGGAGGGAGGGAGGAAGGAAGGGGGGAAGAGAAGAGGGAGGGAGGGAGAGAGGAAGGAAGGGAGGGAGAGAAGAAGGAAGGGAGGGAGGGAAGAAGGAAGAGAGGAAGGAAGGAAGTGAGGAAGAGAAGAGGCAGGGAGGAAGGAAGGAGAGGGAGGGAGGAAGAGAGGAAAGAAGGAAGAGAAGAAGCAAGGAGGGAGGGAGGGAGGCAGGGAGGAAAGTAGGCTGGCATAACTATCTGAACCCTCAATTATTTGAGGCACACTCCTTACACTGAACTTAAGTATACAGCTGTGATTGAGCTGAGCAGTAATTAGGCAAATGGGAGTATCATTTGTGTCCCTGGAGTACCCATTATTAGGAGTATTTCACTTTATGTGTCCCAACATTTTGAAATGCTGTTGTTGTTGTTGTTGTTGTTGTTGTTTAAGTAATCTCTACGCCCAGTGTGGGTTTCAAACTCACCACCTGGAGATCAAGAGTTGTGCACATCCCTCCCCCGACTAGGCCAGCCAGGTACCCCTCAGTCCCAAATCTTTTAAAAAGTTGTATATGGAGTCTTAGAATCCTTGGGATGCCCTTTGGGCCAATTTGTATTGATATCTTATAAAAAATCAGTTGATTATTATAGGTCATTTGTCACTGAGCTAGTGCCTGCCTATTTAAATGTATTTCAGCTTCTTAAATTGCTCCCTATGAGACTGCACTGACTGTCCTAACAAGTATTTTTGTTTTCTTTTGTGTTAAATCAGAAATGCACGATACAATCTTCTGAGAAGGTTGCATTTCAGCTTGATTTATTTCTTGTGCAAGAATGCAAGTTCCTGGCTTCTGTTTGTAATAAGCGCTTCCTTGCCTTTGTCTCTAGTTCAATGTCACCACCTGTCTGGGAAGTATATGAGGGGGGGTGCCATGTTACACCCAAGGAGGGTGAGGGTTAGTTTGTGGAAGATCACTCAGTAAGAAGCAAGTCCAAGATTAAAGCCTTCACTCCTTAAAGAGTAGTGCTTTTTTCATCAGCACAGAACTGTGAGAGGCAGTGTGTATGAGACTCCAAACTTTCTTATTTTGAAGGTGACTACTCGAAATATAAGACCTGAGCTATGGACACTGTTTATATCAGTAATCCAACCAATGGCCGCCTGCTTTAAATCCGGGTCCAGCCGATCTTGGTCATATTTGCTCAAAATCCCCAAGGCAAGTCCTAAGCTCTGTCTGCTATGCTTGATGCAGAGACGCTCAAAGCATATTCTGCCAGACTACAAGAATGATGGGACAGATCAGATTTTCCCAGCCACCGGAAGCTTCTCCCCTCACCTCTACCTCTCTCAGCCTCTCTGAGTCATAAGTCACCCTAAAACCTAGCTTCTCTGTGCTTTCTGAATATGGAAATGACAATCCTGACTTACCACACCAGCACCTGTTAAAAAGATTGATTTTGTAAGAAAAATTGCATGAAAGTTTTTCGCCAGTGGGTACCATGGTCACTTTTATACATAAGACACTAGCATGTTGGGCAAAGAATTTGTGCTCATGTTTCTTTTTTTATTTTATTTTATTTATTTATTTTCAGAGAGAGACAGAGTGAGGGGAGGGGCAAAGAGATAGGGAGAGAGAGGATCCCAAGCAGGCTCCACACTGTCAGCACGGAGCCTGATGCAGGGCTTGAACTCATGAACCGTGAGATCGTGACCTTAGCCAATATCAAGAGTCAGACGCTTAATTGACCAAGTCACCCAGGTGCCCCCTTTGCTCGTGTTTCTTAAGAGAAAAAAGTAAGAGTGGTCCTTCTAGCAGAACAGATGTAAATACACAAGACACTGCATCCCAGAATCCCCCAAGTCCAAATCCTTTTTGGGATCTTTTGGTATCTATAGTCCTAGAGCTTCTTTGGGCATGTTTCCTTCAAAGCTCTTTTTGTTTTTCCTTTCAAAGGAACCGTAGTATGAATACTGGAAAATGACAAAATTAAAGATGGATCTACCAAACCAATTATTTGTATGCGCGCGTGTGTGTGTTTAACCCACTTATGACACCTTCCATCCACAGAACTAAAGGCACCATGGACAGAACCTCTGAGGAGAAAAACTAGGGGACCTGTGATAACTTCCAAAGAGCAAAGCCCTCACAGGCGAGGGCGAGGGTGAGCGTCCTGCTCTTGCTATCTTTGAAAGTGACCGGAGGGCTCATCAGGTCCGAAACCCATGTCCATAATGATGGAGAGCTGTGCCCCGTGATCTCAGGAAGTAGAAAAATGAGCCAAGACAAGAACCTAGATCTCTTCTCAGATCCTTTCCGCCTACCATTTGCAGGCCTCGGCACAATCTCTTCCCAGAGATGAAGAATCCAAGAGAAACCTAACCAGTGGCTTACCTCAAAAGGTGATTTTAATTGTCATTTTCCGTATGTTTTGGGGAGAATTGAAAGGATGAAAGATATTTCAGATGGCAGCAATCATGGCCACGTAACTTGGCGTTCTGTAGCTCTACCAACTGACAGACCCATTTCAAACCCACTTTGACAGACTGTCACTTGGAATACATTGGGGGTATCTTGTCCTTTGTAGGTGCCTCATAAACATTTATCAAAATAATGTCAGAAAATGAGCTAGCGATATCCATTAAGGTGTGAGTTGTTTTTCAGAAACCTTGATAGACACCATAAAGATGCTGATCTTAAAACACTAAATAACACTCTCGATGGGGCGCCTGGGTGGCTCAGTCGGTTAAGCGGCCGACTTCGGCTCAGGTTGCGATCTCGTGGTTCGTGAGTTCGAGCCCCGCTGTCAGGCTCTGTGCTGACAGCTCGGACCCTGGAGCCTGCTTCAGATTCTGTGTCTCCCTGTCTCTCTGCCCCTCCCCCACTCATGCTCTGTCTGTCTCTCAAAAATAAATAAACGTTAAAAAAATTTTTTTAATAAATAACACTCTGGAGTTCTCAATGTGTCGGGCACCATACTAAATGTCTCACAGCAGTGCTTTCCCAGGTGTGGTTCCCTGACCTGAAGTATGGGCACCACGTGGGAGCTCGTTAAGAATGCAGATTCTCTGGGGACGCCTGGGTGGCTCAGTCTGTTGGGCATCTGACTTCAGCTCAGGTCATGATCTCACAGTTCGTGGGTTCGAGCCCCACGTTGGGCTCTGTGCTGACAGCTCAGAGCCTGGAGCCTGCTTGCTTCGGATTCTGTGTCTCCCTCTCTCTGCCCCTCCCCTGCTCATGCTCTGTCTCTCTCTTAAAAATGAATAAAAATTAAAAAAAGAATGCAGATTCTCTGGCTCTACCCAGACCTACTGAGTCAGAAAGGTGGGGGCTGAACGCAGCAATCTGTGTCTTAACAACCTTCCCGGTGATTCTGATGCATAATAAACTTTGAGAACAACTGCTTTATATGTATTCTTTCACTTAATTCTCTATCCCAATACAGTGATACTCTTGTTAATCTCATATGACTAAGGATGAAACCGAGGCATGAGAGTGCTCCCTAGGTGCTCACCAGCCTCAGTGACTAACAGCTAGTGGCCTGGACAGTGCAGATAGAGAGTGTTTCCATTGTCACAGGAATGTCTACTGGACACTGGTGTGTGAAGGCATTCAGCTTACTGAATTTGCTTGTGGCAGTACTCTGGCAGTACTCTGCCTGACCTATAGGTCAGGACTCTCCCTGGAGAGTTCCTCAACTAGGGAATTCATGAAGGTAGTAAAAGGATTAGTTAAGAACGACAGACCATTGACTTCCCCAAACAATACTTCAGGGATAAGAGCTACCATGTACCACCATGCACTTGCTCTGTGCTGGGCACTTTGTGTGTCACACATGTATTAATCTCTAGTATCTCCTAGTTAGGAGCCCATTGATACCCCTTAACTAGTATGCCCAAGGGAGTGGTCCACCCCTTCCTGACTAGTCTAGATTCTTCCCTCAAGCACTTATGATTCTCTCCTGTGTGTCCCTTCACCTTAGCCCTCACTTCTACCTCCCTGCCTCCCTTCTTTCTGTGCTTCTTGCTTCGATGCTCCTACAATTCTTCCCCAAAAGTTCTTCTTTTGTGCACACAGCACGGTCTAGTTTGCTTTTTCCTGAAGCCTTTATGTTCCTCCAGTTCTCACTGTCACGTGCTGTGTGCCCGTGTTCCTAGTTAAACGGGGGTGACTGTGCCATGTGGTGGCTCGTGGTCTCTTTAACATGACAACTCTGTGCTCATTGCCTCTGTGCTCTCCCTGTGTGATCAACATTCTCTTTTCACTCTGTCAACCAGAGGGGTCTTTTGAAATTTCTTTGGCTGTGAAGAATCCATTCTTCCCGGAAGTTGAGCTGAAAACAGAGTGCCTATCACTACCATGTCACTTTTCCAAGTACCCCCAAAGGCAGACCAACCTGGAGGCTTTACTGTTAATCATTTGAAGTTCTCATCTCTTACCTTCTAATAATTCTGCCCTACTGGCTAGGCAGGGATTATCTTCTTTTTCTAGGAAGGAAACAGGTTCAGAGCGTCAGTGACTCATCCTCAGATATGTAATTCAGCATTGCGACAAATGTTTACGTAGGGCCTCCTTTGTGAAAGGCACAGGGGAAATACAATATGCCAATAGGTTAGAGGAGGACCCAGAGAGATGCTAGCTGGCAAATAGTGAGTGAGCATGGGAATGAAAGATTAACCAAGATGTTTAGGAAAGGAATAAAATAGATGTGTGATAGGAGAAAGGGCTTTCCACTCAGAAACTAGGACACCGAAACATGAAAGCATTTCGGGAAAAGCAAATCCATACAGTATTCGGCAAAACAAGAATGGAAATGCTAGGTTTGACTATATGGAATTGTCAGCATTGGATTGTTATTTTTTACCAAAACACGGGTAGTTCAGTGTGGATCAACCTAATCTATCCGATGAAGAAGGACTTTGTCAAGCACCTGTCTTACAGGTACCATCAAAGACCAAGAATTAGACAGGAGACACAGTCTCAAGAGACGTCTCTCAGAGATGAACATGGAAGGCCAGTGAAAGGGAGAACCAAAGGCTCCTGGGTCTTGTACCTCTCCTGGACACATGCCATTAACTATGGCATTAGCTCTTAATTATTTGAAATACGACTCACTCAGTGGCTCTGAAATCAACAGAATATTTGCTAGTTGATATAACCATGTTGCTCTGTGGAATGCAAGCTCTTTTTTTACGACCCCCCGCCCCACCCCTACCCACATGGCAAACCAGGCTGATAGTCAGCATCTTCTGAAAGTGTTTGTGAAAAGCACATGATGTGACTTTAAGTGACTCTATGTAGAATAAACTGATCTGATTTTACATAGTCACTGTCTTATCCTATCCACCTTAATCCCTTTTTCAAGTAAGATTTTAAAATACAGCTTCCTGGGAAGAAAGCCATGACCCATCTTTTGTCTGTGAGTGCAAGAGGAAGAAATACGTGTGCCTGGCATTTACCACCGGATCACCCCCCACTAGCCAGTCCACAGAACCTTATTGAGAGCAACTGTCAGTTCAAGTAAATAGATTATCCTGAGTTCCCTTAGCTTGCAGCAGCCTCCCCTTGCCCCCTAAAAGAGGAAATACTATAATAACTAAAAAAAAAAAAAAAAAAAAAAAACCCATGATGTGGGTAGTCCACATATGACCACGGCGACCAGACCTGGGGAGAGGTGTTCCCACTAAGAGCCAGAGAGCCAGTGAGCAAGAAGGGTGTTATTCCTCAGCAGTATTCTAGAAGAAAGTTTTTCTACTAAAGGGAGCGGTGAGTCCTTGTGGGAATTCAAAGCCACGAAATTGTTTTATGACGGATTCCCCTCCTGGGAATTAACAAATTGTGGTATTTCTGAAGTTGCGGATTCCTGCGTGGTCCTTCCTGCATCAGCCGCCATTATGACTTGCAAGCCATTCTCACACCTTCTACAGCTTCATATTCTTCTTTTGAGGAAAGCACATCCTGGTGCCTTTCGGATGTACTGGCACTTTAACATGTCAAGGGAGACAGAAGAGTGTTTGCCTTTTGATCCACCTAAAGTCCAAAGTAACAACCTCTCTATTAAGCTTAAATGCTTCCCCACCTCCCATCCCCCGCCTCCAGTAAACAATATGTACAGATACACAGAGTCCTTACTGTACTTACGGTTCAGAATTTCATCACTTTATATGGGGATTTGGCGTAAAATTGTTGTGGCAGAGACTCCTAACTATGCCCCCTTATCTAGTCTCTCCTTCCTTTTTAGTAATGGAATCCTCTCCCATAGTTTTAGCAGAGGACATAGTGCTAGGTAGGAACTACATTTCCCAGACTACCCTTCAGCCAGGTATGGATCTGCGCATTTGTTCTAGCCAATGGGATATGAGCAAAAGCGATATGTGCAATTTCCAAGACACATCTTTTTTTAAAGGGAGTTGCTTCCCCTTACCACCACCCCATACCCCCACTTCCTGGAACAGCCTGTGGGACCAACTGACAGAAGCCACAAGAGAAATAGGGGGAATCAACGCCTCAGCCTGGGTCTCTGGACCCAATAAGCAGTGCTGCCTTTCTGCCCCGGATTATACCAGCTACTCTGGACTGTTATGTGAGAAATAAACTTTCATCATATTTAAGCCACTTTATCCTGAGATCTTTGTACCTTAGCTATTATCCCAACTAATACACTAATCTTACTAGACTCTTTGTCTAATATCTTCCTTCCAGTTGGGTTACTTCAATTCAACCAACGTTTTGTGGGAGCCTTGCATGTGGTGAGACAGTGTTTTTCAAAGTAGGGCCCCCAGACCAGCGGCATCATCCTCACCTGGGAGTTGTTAGATATGCTAATCCACAAACTCTACCCCCGCCTTACTGAATGAGAAGCCCTGGGGGTGGGGCTCAGCAATCAGGTGTTTGTTTGTTTTTTTAAGTTTATTTATTTTAAGAGGGAAAGTGTGAGAGTGTGCGTGTGTGGGAGAGCAGCAGAGAAAGGAGGAGAGAGAATCCCAAGCCGGCTCTGTGCTGACAGCTAGTTGGGGTGCTGACACCCAGTGTGGGGCTCGAACTCAGGAACAGTGAGATCAAGAGTTGGAGGTTTAACCAACTGAGCCACATAGGGGCCCCTCAGCAATCAGTTTTAACAAGCCCTTCTGGAGATCTGGATGCATGTTCATGTTTAAGAACAGTGTACTGGAGGATTAAAAAAAGGAATAAAAACCAGCCTCCATCAAGGAATTTACATTAGAGAGTAAAAGGTGCAAATGGATAATCAGTCATAAAAATGTAATTTTTGCCTTGACTGCTATTTTCCTGTCTGCTCCTCTTTTTCACCAGATTAACTCAAAATTATTTAACTTAGGTTGTTTTTGTTTACATATGTGATTGTTTATAAACAGCCTAAAAGTTTAGGTCATGTGGGTGTATGCACATCCTAAAGGGGGAGATACCTGCAGTTACATTTGTACTAGGGTAAACGGAGATTTATTTGACCATCAATATTAGAATTGATGAGGCTCTCCTGAAGCCAAGAAAGACAAGAAGAAGGAGTTCTTTTACCCTGTGGGTAGTAAAAGTACAGTACTTAGTACCCTATAAAGGATTATATGGCCTAGAAATAAAAACAGTCGAGCATGGATTAAATCCATGGGTGAGAAAGTCATAAAATGGCATTAAGCACGAGTTAGGAATGTTCAAATTATTCTGAAAGTCTCTAACGTCGGTATCCTAAAAGGAAATTACCATCTTTGCTGTACTGTCATCATAATCTTATCATCATCATCATCATCCGTGTTCAGAATTCTCGGCTAGACCCCACTAGGCAAATGTGCTAGGTGATGGGCTAGAACGGAGAATGCCCAAGAATAAAGACTCTTGTATTTAGTGCGTTTTGTATGAAGCCTGTACACACTTCAGATTCAACGGGTGATAAAGGTAGAGGAAATAAAGGAGACAATGGATGCAATTCATAAAAGAATTTGTTATCATTCCAGAGTAAAGCCCGTTCGCTATTATTCTCATGAACAAGAGAAGAGACAATCCGGATCACTGAAATCTGTAGATAATCCAAAAGCTACCTAAAATATTATTATTACTAAACACAGCAAACTGATCTTACGTCTTTGGCAGAGGAGCTAAACACTTTAGATAGCGCTAACACATAAAGTAAGTGTTGGACATCCCCAACCTGCCAAACTTCAGCATGCTAGACTCTTTGTGATAAGAGGAAGCAGTTAGCGTGACTGAAAGCTCTGTGAATCTTTAGAAGAAAGGGTTTCATTTCCCCACCGACTATCATTTGCTGCTAGAAATTATTCTAGCCCTGGCTTAACACGCTTTCAAAAGTTTGCAGTGTCTTTAAACTACCATCCAGTTTGGTAAGATACAATCACTTTATTTCCCTCTTTCGCTTCTTTTCCCTTGAAGGTTATTTCATCTTCTTCCCCAGAACACCGTCAGTCAGGACTCCTATCCCAAATAGCATGAAGCAAAAACATTCAACAGTCTGTAGGCGAGTGAGCTTTTCATTGCATTTTTATTGAGAGCAAATTGAACTGCGTGGGCCAGAGAGGGAGCCCTCTGTTAGGCTGCAGCGCGCCCCACCGTTGCACCCTAGCAAGGATTCATGTTACAAGAATTACATCGCCGTGATCTGCTTATGTTGGCTGACCAGGCCAAACAGACTCCTGGGTGTTGCAGGCAGGCAAACTCCTGTTGATCTTTAGGAACCTTCCATAAGAGAGCTCGTGCAGCCTCCAGAAGTCTCTGTCTTCCTTCTTGTAACTTTCTGATCTTTTACTAATTTAACACATGAAGCTAAATTTGGCAAACTCTAACCATATTTCATCTGCATAAACCTGTATAAGGCATAAGAAACCTTACCCCCATTTTACAGTTAAGTTTTCCTTGTGTGCTTTGGCATGAGCTAACCTATTTATTGCACTGAACGTTTGCACCATAAATTACTATTCATTTATCGTAGGCATTGCAAATTCAGATGGCTTCACAAGACAGAACTATGTGAATGCATTAAATAACTTAACAAATGTTTACTCAGTGTGTATTATGTGCCAGGGACTGCTCTAGACACCAGGAATACTGTGATGAACAAAGAGACAAAAATCCCTGATCTCTTTGAATTGACATTGTCGTGGAGAGAGACAGATGATAAACCAACAAGGAAAGTAAATGCTAAGTCATAGGGTGATGAATGATGTGGAAAAATAAGGAAAATGGGGGTGGAGTGTGCTATGGACTGAATTGTGGCTCCCCTGCCACCCCCTAAAATCCCTATGTTGAACCCCTAACCTCCAGCACCTGGGAATGTGACTTATTGGGAGATAGTACCTTTAAAAGGGTAGTTAAGTTTAAAATGAGGCTGCTAGAGTACAGTCTGGCTGGCATCTTTATAAAAAGAGATTAGGACACACACCAAGACATCAGAGATGCTCTTGCTCAGAGAAAGGGCCATGTGAGGACACGGAGAGAAGGTGGCCACCTGCAGGCCAAGGAGAGAGGCCTCAGAAGAAACCAAACAGGCTGACACCGTGATCTAGAACTTCCAGCCTTGACACATTTTCTGTTAACAGTGGTGATATCCTGTTATGGCAGCCCTACCAAACTTATACAGAGCATGAGCAGGTGAGGGGCAGAGAGAGAGGGAGACACAGAATCAGAAGCAGGTTCTAGGCTCCGAGCTGTCAGCACAGAGCCCAACATGGGGCTCAAACACATGGACCCCGAGATCATGACCTGAGCCGAAGTCAGACGCTTAACCAACTGAGCGCCCCAGGTGCCCCCAGTGCGTTTGTTTTAAATAGGGTTATCAAGGATGGTTTTGCTGAGGTTAATTTTAGGCAGAAAAATGAATGAGGGGAGGAAGGCAGTGATGTCACCTCTGGGGTAAGACCCGTCAGGACAGAGAGAATGTCAAACGCAAAAGCAGGAGTGTGCTTGACTTGTTTAAAGAGTAGCAAGGAGACCATTGCGGGTAGAGTCGGGTGAATGAGAAGGACAGCGGTAGATGAGGACAGAACTGTATGCAGCCAGGGCTTTACAGGCCCTTGTAGGATTTGGGTTTTTCCTTTGGGCGTTGGAATTGGAAAGCCGTTGTAGGCTTAAGTTATAAAACATTCATGCTGGCAATTATGTTGGGAAATAGAGTACAGGGGTCAGAGATGGACGTGGGAAGACGAGTTAGGGGGGCATTTTAATCATCCACATCAGAGGGGAGCCTTGGAGTAGGAGAAGAGTGATGGAAGTGCTAAGACTTGGGCCAGTTTGGGATACGTTTGTGAAAGCGGAGCTAACAGGGTTTGCCGATAGATTGGTTGTGATATTTGAGAGGAAAAAAGAAGTCAAGGAAACCTTCACGCTTTTCATCTGAGAAGTTGGCGGCATGGCGTAGTTGCCTACTGAAAGGGGAAAGGCTGTAGAAAAGCACATTTGGAAAGATCAGGAGTTTCGTTTTGACATGTGGAGATGTTTAGCGGGCAGTTGGATATTTAAAATTAGAGGTCAAGTAGAGGTCCGGGCTAGAGATATTAATTTGGGAGTCATCAAGACAGGGACAAGCATTTCAAGCCAGGAGTCTTGAAGGAGTCTCTGCATGTGTGAGTGTGGACAGAGAAAAGAGGAGGTCCAAGGACCGATCCTATTTCAATGTGGAAGGAAATGAGAAAATATGCACCGAGGAGACTGAGAAAGAACAGCCAACATGACAGAAGAAAAACCAGCCAAGAGTGTTACCCTGGAAGACAAGTGAAAAGGACTGATCTATGTGGAATCACATGTAGGCTGGAAAGGACCTTTGGATTTAGTGTGGAAACCACTGGTGACCTTGGTCAAACCAGTTTGGGTGGAAGGAGGGGTCAAAAATTGAATATGTTTAAGGGGAAATGGGAAGGAGGAAATGAGAGAGAGAGTGACCTGGACAACACTCGCAGGAGTAATGCTCTAAAGGGAAGCAGAGGAATGGGACAGGAGGAGGGTGATATGGAATCAAGGGAGGATTTTGTTTTGTCTTAAGTGGGGAAAAATAATTGCGTGTTTGTGTGCTGATGAGAATGATCCAGTGGAGAAGGGAAATTTGGTGACACAGGATTGAGGACAATTGGTGAAGGAACGTCCTTGAATGAGTGAGAAGGAATGGGATCCAGAGCACATGTGAACGGGCTGGAGCTAGATGGGGAGGGGGGCACAGAAGAGGAGGGAAAATAGACGGACACGGGAGCAGATGGATTTTTGCCAAGTGCTAGAAAAGCAAGTAGTAGAAAGTCTCTTTGTTGCCTCAGTTTTCTTCGTGAAATAGGGATCAAGGTCCACAGCAGAGAGTTAGGACAAGGAAGGACATGCTGGAGGTTTGAGGCGGAGGGGACAGTCATAGGGAAAAGGAAAGGGAATGTGCCAGGGAAATGTAATGGAACTGGCAGGCAGCATTTAAGGGCTCACTTGAGGCTCGGGAACATGAATTTATGAGAGCAGTCAATGCCGTTGATTGTTTTGCTCCAGCCATATTGCACTGCGTGGGTGTAAGCAGAGTGCAGGAAAAGATGCATGTAACCTTGAGCAGGGCCTTGCTAGGGAACTGCAACAGAGGTCAAAGTGCCAAAGGATCTAAGTGCGTGTAACAATGGCCATGGCATCCAAACCAGGCAAGGGGGGAGAGAGGACGTGAGGGGTGTGGAAACAATGAAAAGATAGCAAGATCAGTTGATGAAAGGCCCCAGGGGTGTCCAAGAATTGAAGGAGTGAGCTGGAAAGACAGGAGGTTGATGGTCTAAGCATGAATTCAAGCTTATGGGCATGTAATTCTTGGTATTGGTAAAGTGTGAGGGATGGCCGGAGGAATGGTTGTATATATGGGGTGGAAAAGATCTCTGGAGAAGAGAAAGTCAAAGAAGCTAGGGTATTAGAAAGATTATTTACTTCAATGTGCAACCACAGAGGGAGGTGCCCAGAGAGGCACTGGAGAGAGTGAGAGAGGGCCAGGAATAACATCTGCAAGAAATGAAAGGGAGTAGTCTGGGGAGTCTGTAGGCTGATGGTATCGGTTCCCAAACCAGGGTTTTTAGGGACGAACAAAGGATAATGATCTAGAAATAGCAGCGAGGAACAAAGGGGCCACTTCCTCCACCTGCAGCTGCCAGTATTGCGAATCAGCTGCAGCACGAGATCCCCCACATTTCCTGCACCTTCTGGTAGCAGGCCTGGGCTGGGTAGTGACCCCGGGTAGTGAGCAAGGTAGTTTTTCCTTGGTCTGCACTTTGGAAGATTACAAGGTGGGGAGGGCATTGAGAGACAGGTGGTTGGCCGTTGGGTTGTTATTTCTTAACCTATAGATGATCCATCATCATTTAAGCCATCAACAGACTTGTAATTTCAGTTTGGCCCTGCTAGTCTGATTCCTAGTCTAAAGCATTTGTTTGTTGTTGTTGTTGTTGTTGTTGTTGTTGTTTTGTCTTATTTTGTTCAGAGGGGTTGGGAAAGTGAGGGGCCTGACGGCTAAATTAAGTCCAATTCCTCTGAGACCTTTTCAGACTATCTCAGACACTTCCGATTAAGGCTTCTCTGGAAAAAGTTCTCTCTCAAATAACGAGACCCAGAATATCTGGGACTTTCTAGGAATCTGCTCAGATTTCCTGGGGCTGCCTCACTCTGGAGCTCAGCGGCCCCTCGATAGGGGTGAACTGACCCACGGTTGCTGCAGGCCCCTGCTTTTCTTGCTGAATGTTCTGTCACCATTGAAGTGACATATTTTCTCTAGGCAAAGATGTTACTTTGCACCTGACAGTCCTAATTTTTAGAGTTAGTTCCTCAGTTTGAGCAGCTCTGATTTCCAGAAGTGGAAGTACCCATACGAGCCAGCTAAGAGGAAAAGAGTACTGGAATTCGTGGTGATGCGGTCTTTCATGTGGCTCGTAAGCTATTCCTAAAGACATTTCCAAAGGAGGCATTCCGAAAATGTTTTGAGCAATCATTTGAATAACATAGAGAATCCCAGAGTATCTTCTTTGAAGGACAATTCTAATTTGAATAAACAAATTCTGGTATTTAAGTATATATATCAGCCCCATTGCTCTCCAGTTTTCCACTCTTTAATCCTTTACAGAAAATGTAACTGATCAAAGGAAAGAGCCCTGACTTAGTGACAGTTGCTATTCACCATTATGACAGGTGGGATGTGTGGCTGAGATAGAAAGTACTTCTGATTTGGTGGAGTTAGGACCGAACTCAACACTGTTCACTTTCTATTCTTTTTAAGTTTATTTATTTATTTTGAGAGAGAGAGCACAAGCAGGGGAGGTGAAGAGAGAGAGAGAGAGAGAGAGAGAGAGAGAATCCCAAGCAGGATCCACACTTAGCACAGAGCCTGATGTGGGGCTCAGTCCCCCCAAACCATGAGATCATGACCCGAGCTGAAATCAAGAGTCAGACGCTCAACTGACTGAGCCGCCCAGGCGCCCTCAACACTATTGTTCACTTTCTAATTTAGCCAACATCCAATTCAAATACTTGAGGCTTCAGAACATGCTAACACAGGAACACAATGAGGAAACAAAAGGAGGCGCTATAGATTACTAGGAAGGGCAGCATTTTACACATCTGTGTGTTGTGCTTTACATCTAGGTACAGGGCGTTAATGAGATGGTTCCTTAAAAAAGCAAAAAGTCTTTCTACTTGGAAAGTCACAAGGAATGACAAACAACTTGATTTTGAGTGCCTATGTTAGCCCTGGGGAAATTTTAAATGACAAAATACAAAAAGAGGTGGAAAACAGAAAGCTTCTTGAAAGTGGGTTATATGTCTTTTTTTTTTTTTTTTAACACAACCTGACGCAGGCAGAGCCTGTGTGATACTTTGGCTCCCTTGGGAAAATCCAATTGATTGGCACAGCTTTTACAAAAATATAGCTTCCCTTGAGGATATTTTAAGGGGGGGCTCTTTCTAGTTCTCTTTTGCCAAACAGCACGCATTTCTAGGAGAGGCTATTAAGGATATACTTGGAATAAGACCAAATCAACTAATGCCCAAGTGGATGGAACTTTTGGGATGATCTCATTAGTACCCACACAAACCCAATGAGTTAACCAGTCTTCACAGTTTTATAATGAAGCAGCTAAGGAAAGCTATGGGGGGTAGGGGGGTGGGGAAACTAATATGGAAGAGTCATCTTCAGCTTAACTCATCCCCCCCTCTGTGTTTCGTAGCCTCCTGTGGGAAGATAAGGGGGGAGAGGATGTTGGTTCTGGAGAGAATCTGGGCAGGAGGAGATCTGACCCAATTGAAGGTAGAAACTTCCCTACCCCTGGACCACAATATATTGTCCCCATGGCACTGCCCAAAGGGATGTCTAAATGTTAAATTTCTCTTGGCATTTCCCAACTTAAATTGAGTCTTCCCCTTTCACTTACGCCAAGATAGTTATATATACCCAGCAGGATGCCACACCTTGAATGTAATGAAAGTATTAACTTTGAGTCTCATCTCAGTACCTACCATCTGGCAGATCCTCCCCCCCCAAGTAAACCCATTAAACATGGTCAGCCCCTCACAATCTAGCAAAACTAGTTTTGCCTTGTGTGACTCACTCACGAAATGTATCTTGGAGGAGTGTTCAACTGAATGGAGTTAAATATCGAATCCCTTATGCGCACCTTTGTTTCATACTTCTCAATTTTGTCCATTCACTCCATGAATATTTCTTGAATGTTCTGAGCAAGGCACTGTGCTGGGCACAGAGAAGACCGTGGTAACCATGATAACGTAGCAAGGTTATTCATACTGATCAATAAGCCTCCCCTAAAAATGATTCCTTGTGAAGCATTCTAAACAAGTGATTTTTAAACTTTGGTTATTATCTTCCCTTTCCCCTCCTGATGTGCCTTTTCAATCCTACTATAAAAGTCCTGAAAGTATTTTGGTGAAGTACGGAAAAAAAAAAAAAAAAACTAACAACAACCAAGTTTGTGGTGTAAAAGGATAAATGAAATTGGCACTCTCTTCTGCTCTTAGAAACATGAGGACTCCGCCTGCTCTGGGGGCTCCTGTCCTTTTGGAAGCCCTCAGCTGGTCTTTAAGGGTAATGATGACATAAAGGAAAATTACATTCTGATGCAGAATTCAGCCCCTTCATCTTTCTCCTTTCTCTACAGCATGAAGCTAGGGGCCCATAGAGGATCTAATATCAAAAGGAAGAGGGTAATACCCCTATATGGAGAAAAAAAAATAATTACCAAATTTCCTGAATAGTAAACAGCTTAAAAAAAGAAGAAGCTGAACCCTTTGATAGCTTGGCCCTTGGTCTGCCCGTGAATGCCTTAAGGATTATATCATCCAGACTGACTCCAGCAGCCCGTGCTATTGTTTCAGAAGGAGGAAACTGCGAAGAAGGGGAGGGGGGAAGAGGGGATGGGTGGGAGCAGGTCTGCCCCTTGGGGAGGGGACGGTTTGATTTGGAAGGTGCAGTTATCAAATGTTAGTGGTTGTGAGGCTAGAAAGACAAATTGAACAATTTCTCAGCGTCTGTGGAAAGGAAGTTTCTCAGGGCCATTTCTCTTTTTCTTGGGGGATTAACGTAAACGTTTGGTTTCAATAACTTTTCTACCACAGATGACATTCGCTCCAAAGAGAGATAAAGCGACCTGAAGTTGCCCAGGAAAAAAAAAAAAAAAAAAGTCATTGCTGTAAACTATCACCTGGGGGCAGTCTTGTGACTGTTAAGCTTCCTCGGCCTCATTCTAGTACGGATTTCACTACCCTTTTTTCTCGAAGGGCTCAGGTCCCTTAGCCGAGATTGAAGAGTGAGAAAAAAAGGGCAAAGGGGACGGCGGCTCAGGAACTAAGCCTCCCACCGTCCCCGATCAGGCGGGAGGCGACACCGCGAGAACGTGCAGGAGGTTGGGAACAGTCGCAAGGATCTTCCTTTGGGTCTTTGAAATGGAAAGCCTCCGAAGCCCAGGCGGCGGCGGGGTGGGGGCCGCAGACAGCGGGTCCTGGGATACCACCGCCCTCCGCGCGGACGGCCGGGGCCCGGGGCCCGGGATTCCCGAGATTCCGGGAGTCTACGGAGCCCCCCCGACCGCGACCCCGGCACACACGCGTCCCCGCCTCCCCGCCCCACCGCGCCAGGCCTGCCCCGCGGGTGCCGAGGCGCCCTGGCTCCGGCCCACGGCCGCGCGGGGACACTTCGCCAAGGGGGGAGGGGGCGTGGACCCTGCGGGGCGCCACTGACCAACGTGGTCACCCCGGCGGCGGCGGCCAGGCCTGCCCCTCTCCGGCTGCGGCCACAGCGTTACAGGCCCTCGCTCGCAAGCCGGTGCGCTCCTCGGTCCGCGCCGGGGGAGCCTCCCGGCCCGAACCTGGGCGTCCGCAGCCGCCCTCCAGGGCGCAGAGCTGGCCCAAGGCCGCCCGCCTCCGCCCACGGCCGGCCGGGGATGCGCGTCGCCGCGAGGCGGGCCCCGGGCTCCCTGGCCGCGCCCTTGACAGTCAGGACGCGGGACTGTCTGAACTCCGCGTGTTTCCGGGGTTCCCGTTGGTTTCCGACGGGGTTCGTGTCTCAGCATTAAGAAACCCCCAAGACCTTCCTGGGCTGGGGGCTCAAGTCGGTGCAAGGGAGGCCGCGCGCAGCCTCCCCCCGGGCCGCGGTGCCGCGCGGGGGGCCTAGACGGTTCTGTCCATCCGCGTGCATGTGCGGGGGCGGCCCGGGAAGCTACCGAGCGCCGGTGCAGTCGGGCGTGCGAGTCGTGACCGTGTCAGGCAGACCCTGAGAGCCCCGAGCCCGAAACAAGGCTCCACAAAACCGCGGCGGGGAGCCCGCGTAGACGAGGGAGGCCTTCCTCCAGGCTTCACCTCCCGCGCAGGCCCACCGCGCACGCAGACGAAGGGGGCTCCCGCCAAAGTCGGGAAGAGGGTAAGCCTGCTGGAGGACGTGGCCTCGGCTTTGGCCGGAGCCTGCTCCGGAGGCCTCCTCGGGTCCGGGACCACACGCCGCTCTGCGCGGCGTGAGGTGGGCGAGCCGGGCGCCGCGGACGTCGCGGCGCAGACCCATTGCTCCGGAAGTTGGGCCCTTCGGGGCAGGCCCGTGGCGCAAAGGAGCGCGAGGCCGTCGCTTTTCAAACTCTTAAAAAAATAAATAAAAATAAAACTCAAGACGGCTTCCTCCGTCCCCCCACCTCGGAAGACCGGGAAGAGGCGTAGCCGGTTAGGGCGGACGAGAGGCCTCAGTCCCTCGGCATCTCGAGCCCCTAGAAATAAAGCGAGGGCGCCTTTTTGCCCCCTCGCGGGCTGCCGTAGCCGCCCTCGCGGCCCGCCCACGTGGGGAATCGGCGAGGCGCGTGGCGCGGGCACGAGCCCCCGCTCGGACACTTCGCGAGGGAGACCCAGGGCGCCGAAGGGCCCCCGCCGAAGGCTCCTCGGAGTCCCCGGGCGCGTGAAACCCGCGGAAGCCTGAGTCCGAGAGGCGCAGCGCTGGCTTCCTAGAGGGCCCCGGCCCGGCGCCCGGCCACCGACCTGCCCCTCCTGCCCCTCTTGCAGCCCCACCCGAGCTCCGCGCGCCGCTTCCCGCCTGGGACAAAGGCGGCCGTGGCAGCCCGCGCTCCCGTCCGAACACCACGGACGGGCCCGAGTCGCCCAAGGAGCTCCTGCGCTTCGCAGGGTAGGGACCGAGCCTCACCCACAAGCCTCTGTCTCCTCCGCGACGAGTGGCAGCGCGGAGCCGCGAAGGGTGCGTTTGGCACCTCCCGCTTCCTGCGGCCACCGGCCGGCCTCCCCTTTCCCGCCGAAGTGGCGCGCCGTGGGGCGGGCGGCGCGGGTGGTCGGCCGCCCCGCTGCCTCTGCCGCCGGCCCGCGCCACTTCGGGCCCTGCTGCTGAAGCCGGGCCGGGAGGGAAGCCGGCGGCCACCCCGGCTGGTAGCCGCCTGGCTTGGTGGTTCAGCGATCCGGCCCCCAAGGGGCGTGAGCGTGTCTCACCTGCACAGGTGCAGTGAAAACAATCGCGCGCGTTTAAGGCCGAGGCTACATTTCCAAACACTAGTTGCAGAAAGGAGAGCGATGTGCAGAAAAGCAAAAGCCGTTTGCTTCGCTTGGTTAAGGTGAAAGTGAAAATGTTTGCAGCTGCACAGAGCTGGCGGGTTTTCTCTGTCGTGTGCTGCCCTAGATAGAGCTAAGGCGAACGGGCAGTTAGGGAGGTCGCGTGCAGTTTCCACTTCCTCGGAATCCGTACGAGGAAAGGCTCTCGTTCGCTGTGCCCTCTCATCACTGCCTTCGCGTTGAAAGAATTGTACCCGCCTCGGCCGTTGGAGTGGGGTGTGCTTGAGCGCAGTCACATCTGGACGTGTTTGGGTGACGTCCAGCCCCCCCACGCCTGCCTTTGCCCCCAATCCCTCCAGCGAAATTATTTTCCATGGCATCTTACGGCCGGCTTTTCTGTCTTTTGGGGCATTTTACCTTTGTCACACTCCACCCTATTTGACCAAAAACAAAGGAGGAGGCACTTCCAGACGGAATGCCCATGTTAGTACCTCTTTGCTTGGCCCAGATGGTAGAATTGGAAGTCCCTACCCAGGAATATGCTATGCCAAGCCTGCTAAGCCTGTCCCGTAGGTCTCAGAGAGTCTGAGCATTCAAGACCGGGTAGTATAGACAGGATTTTAGCCGACCGTGCCATGAAGCCACAGGCCACTGGCTCATTTGTTGCTTCACGTCCAGGATAGGTCGCACACTGATAAAGCAGATAGGTTAGTAAGGACCCATGAAAATGCTAAAAAAAAAAAAAAAAAACAAAAAAAACAAAAAAAACAAAAAAAACCCTAAGTGGTATTTTGAGCCTACATGCAGAGTTTCTGAATTTGGGAAGCAGGGGAAACTAAATGCACTCTCCTCCCATTCTGCTTTTTTTTTGTAGGTGTGATTACACTATGTGCAAATGACTTTGTACGGTAATGTAATAATGTGTGTATTTGTGTGTACGTGTGTGTGAGGGTGATACTGAAGTGTGCACCTATGGAAATAGCCCTAAACCAGGCTCTCCTCTCTGGCGTCTGAATTGGAAAGAAATCCTTTGGTTGCAGGTTTTATGATTCGCAGCCTCCTTAGGCTGCTCCTGTTAGGGGAATAGGCTTTAGGATTGGAAAGCGCTATTTAAAAGGGATTTAGCACATTCTGCTTCTCAGCATTTCCCCCAAAGGTAGTAGGACTGGAAGTTGGAGCTCAAGGCTGTCCCTCTTCCACTTCCACAAAGGCACAGAAGGAAAAGTGTGAACTCCTAGGGCGCCAGCAGACTCGTTACCACCTCTGGCAATGACCCAAAGTGTGTGTGTATCTTAAAGTCTGAGCCCCATCACTCTGATTGTTCAGAGCTGAAAGTTCACAAACCTGCCATGAAGCCAAATCACAGTTTGCTGGATGAATTTGTATACGCACACATTTTTACAAAGGAGAATTTTGTAAAATGTCCTGCGCGTGGTAGACATTCAGCGATTATTTGTTGAGTGAATGAATGAACTCATTTGTATATTTATTCTTTCCAAGGCAATTTTTAACTAAATAGGCTTGTATATGCATATGTAATATATATGTAACAAAGAATCGTGTGCCCCAAATATGGGGGAATTTTTGTATCTGTCCCTTGGCTTTCCTGTTTTCCCAAGCAAACCCCTCCCCCAGGTCCCTGCCTGAGGCACAGGGTCTCTGCAACTAGTTGGTAAACTTATCCGTCTCCCACCAAAGCCTGTCAGTCAGCCAGTAAAAGCAAATGCGTTGCTTTGGTCACGTCCTTACTTCCCTGGCAGATCACACTCCTGTTTCTATAAAGGGTTTTTGGCTAATTTCATCCTGAACACCCCCACATTCCTTTATAGTCTCCATAGGTAGTATAGTGCTTGGGTTTCACAGGCCTGCAAACAGGCAGGTCGCCTCTGTTAACAGACCCAGCCTCAGTCAGCATTTTCATAGAGTGGCCCACGTTCTCAGGAAAGCTTGGGTCTTCAGATGGGAAAGGATTGCCAGTTCCCCCGGAAGGAGAGCAGCCACTGTCCCCAGTCTGGCTGAGACTAGCCTCACGCTCTAGGTTTGTAATACAGATCACGTATTTCATTGCAATTCTGTGTGACTTCAGAAAGTACAAGCCTGGTGCCTCAGAAAAGAGAGTCCAGTGCCAGGACCTTTGGGGCTCAGTGGGTCTCACTGTCGCTATCCAGTGCACCCCAAGTCATCATCCCCTCTGCGGGAGCTGGAGGACCCTCTTCTGTGCCCCAGCCTGCTGCCACCTGGAGGCCGAGAGTACCCTCTTCTTCCTGTTGCCCCCACACCCTTTCTGAGGGGTAGCAAGCTGGAAGAAGCAGCCAGCCAGTGCCCCGATCACTCACTGAAGGACACGAACCCAGCTAATTTCTGCCCTCTCTGAACAGAGTCTGCCTGAGCCTGAAAGACCCAGGAAAACAAAGACAAAGACTATTCCCTTTACCCTCTGCTCTCCCCTTCCTCATCCCCCATCCCTTCCCTCCCACCACCCCCCAGTCTGTGGAAGTCCAGGAGGTCCCTTTGCCCCCAGGGCTGCTGCCTGCTTCATCTGGACAGAGAGTGGGGGCGGGACTAGAAAGGAGTATTTTTTTTTTAATTTATTTTGAGAGAGAATGGGGAAGGGGCAGAGAGAGAAAATCCCAAGTAGGCTCTGCACTGATAGTACAGGACTCGAGCCCATGAACTAGGAGATCAGGACTTAAGCTGAACTGGAGAGTCAGAAGCTTTACCGACTGAGCCACCCAGGCGCCCCAAGAAAGGAGTATTTTAAAACTCCACTAAAGCCAAACTGGAAAGAAAAAAAAACAAAACAGTAAAACAGTGGCAGCTCTTTGGGGACAACCTGGAATGTTTCAGCCCCCACCCCCAGCCCCACAGGAAGGACAACACCCCCTCTTTTAATGAGATGAACAGTGACCAGACTCAGTGGGGTTGGGGGAAAGGGACCCGCAAACTCACGGTGCAGGGGAGTCTAACTTGTTTCTAGCCTGCACTGCTAGAAAAATGTTCTAACTGTCGTTGCCTCTGGAGCTGCTCCGTGGTGAGCGGTCTCAGGGAACAGGCCTGACCCAGGGCACAGTTCTCCCAAGTGAGGCCTTGAATTTGGGTCAGGACACTTGTGATCCTCTGTTTCCTCACCTGTCCGCCCCACCCACATCAGAGGCTAAGGCTCAGAGGGGCCTTGCGATCTGCTAGCGCTTTACAGTTTATAAAGAATGAGAGTGGTGACAACCCAAAGGCCAGTCTAGCTCAGGGACCTGGGCAGCCTGCCGCCTGCTGCCTTCTTGAAGTTCTCTGGGGGGCCGCTTTCTGAATCGCCTTTAAAATAAAAAAACGAAATCAAACCCAACTCAACAGTGTTGAATCAGCTGCTCACTCTACCTGACCCGGCCCCGATGTGATCTACAGCCGCGATCGCTAATGGTCACCTAGGGACAAATTAAAGAATTGAAAATGCTGAGCTTGAGAAGCCGAATTCCTTACAGTATCTGGGGTCGTTAATCACCCAGCAGAAACCAGCCCAGCAAGCAGGAAAAGTGGCTAGAGGGACAGAAAGACGGTGCAGGTCTGTGCGCTGGTGTCTGAGGGGGTCAGGTGGAGGGATTCCAATGCACTTGTACACACGTGGCCGAAGTGCTCGGAATCGGCGCCACGGGTGACCGTCCCCAGGAACCATGAAGCTCTTTGGGGCTGCTCTAATCGCCTTCATTTTACAAATAAATGTGGACTTGATAATCAAGAGATTTGGGCCAGGTCAGTTAGAGACTTGATGGCCCAGTGAGTCGGGTCCACGCCCACACGTAATGTTTCCCAAGAAAAGGCAGCCTTTTTTTTTTTTTTTTTTTTTTTTTTTTTTTTTTTTTTTTTGGTGAGAACAACAGGAGATTCGCGTTCAGTGTCCCCGGGCCTCTCCGGAATCCACCTCTGAGGACAAGGTGGGGTTAAGGGTATTGCCAGCAGCAACAAGGCGCGGTGCCTGGAAAAACGGCACGCTCGATCCTTGCAGAGACAGGAAAGCCGGTATCTGGAGGTGGGGGTGGACGAGTGTCACTTCTGTGCTGACAAGGAAGGGGAAGCTTCACCACCCACCACTATCTAGGGTGGGCATCGCTACAAAAGTCGGGCCACTAGGTCTTCCAAGCGACTAGCGCTCTCCCACGAGGCAGCCGCTGCCGGACTCCAGCCCCTTGCCCGTCCGGGAACCAAGAGTCCAGGCCTGGACACCCCCTGCTCCTGGGGCCTCGACGCCGGCCGCGCAGCTCCCCGAGTGCGGCGCGGGCGAGCACAGGCGCTGCGCTCCTCCCTCCTTGCGGGGCCCCGAAGGTGCAGGGCTTCGGTCACCGGTCACCCTCTCCAGCAGGCAGGCTCCGGGGGTCTGGGCTCCTCCGGGGCCTGCCCAGGCCCGCTCTTCGACTGGATCCCCCGGTCAGCCGCTCTCCTCCGTCGCTCCAAAGCCATACAGACAATTCGTTTAGTGAAGCTCCTCAGACAATGGAAAGTTACGAGGTTTCCTGGATGTTGTGTTCGGGAGGCGGGGCCGGGACCCGCTGACGGCGGTTTCCCCAGCCCTGTTCCCCCCCTCTCTGCCCCCTCAGCCACCGGGCAGCAGAAAGAGGCGGCCAGCCTTCTCCTGCCCTTCAGCCGGAGGACCGACGGCGGCCGCGCCCGCCACCTCTGCACCTGCCCGGCTGAGGTGAGATGCCCGGCGCGCGCGGTGAGGGCGGTGCGCACAGGCCCGCGCGCGCAGCTGTCAGAGCTGCCCGGGCCACAGCGTCCAGTGATGGGCGGGAGAAGGGAGTGCCAGGCGGGGTGGGGGGGGTCACCCCTCAGGGAGTGGGAAGAATAAGAATTTGGGGTGACCTGGGTAAAAGGTCCCACGTCATTTTGCCTCTCCATGACTCAGGACCAGTCAACGAAGTTTTAGGGACCTTGGTTTTCCTACCTAGAATTGAGGATAACTTCATGCCATCCCCCACGCCTCCTTGGTCGGAGATGCAGTCCGGTGGACGGCTGGGGGGAAGCGGAACCCAGGGCAGGAGGAAAGCAGGCGCGCTCCCATCCTGCTCTGGCAGGAAAATCTGAAATTTAAAACATCAGAAATGGCCACGCTGGGGCAACGCAGATCAAGTACAGTCGAGGTGCTATTGCGCGCTTGGTCTCTCCAGGAAAGGCAAGACCGCGGCGCTTTGGGAGCACAGCCGCCGAGTCTTCCGGCTTACCCCCCCCCCCCCCCGGACCGGCCCCCTGGGGGGCGCGGGGAGCCCGGAGGGGACGTGGCGGTCCTCCTACGCGCCTTGCTCGGGACGTGGGTTCAGCACACGCGCGAGGAAAAGCCCTCGCCTCGGCCGCCCGGCTCCACGAGAACCTGGCGGCGAACGTCAGGGGGCGGCCGGCCCCTCCCGGGGATTCAACCCAGCCTGGATTCGGCCTCTTCGGCCCGCGGAGACCCCCAAGCCCCGCAGACTCGCCGCGCACCTCTCGCGGCTGCCGGCGCCGGAGTCCCGCACATCCCCGAGCTTCTGGCGGGGCAGCCCCTCGCTTCCCTTAAGGAAAGCGAGAGGGGGCCCAAGGGAGCCCCAGCCTGATCGAGCAGGACCGCATAGTCTCCCGGTTGACCTGTCGCTTAGAAACAGGTCCTCGCTACCTTCTGTCTGGAAAGCCCGGGACTGACCCGAGTCCCCGAATAATCCGAATCCTAACCTAGTTCTCCCCAGTCTTCCCGGCAGAGCAGAAGTGGCCTGCCAGCCCGAGCGCAGAGGAGGCGGACAAGGAGCCTCTGGCCGCTGCTTGGTAGGAACTTGGCGTTTTGATGGCGTCTCTCGGCGTTTTATTCGGGTGTTTGGTTGACCCCACGGTCCGTGATTAGCCACCCTCGCCCTCCCGCTCACCACGCCCCTGCGCGGCCCCGGAGTCAGTGTTTCGGCAGGAGCCTCGGGGGCCCTGAACGCAGGGCGAGCGGAGTTGGCCAAGGCCAGGTTTCTCCACGCGCCCAGACCCAGCGCCCTTACGCGCTTCCCCGCTGCGCACCCCGCGAAGCTGGAGGGGGAAGAACATTTTCAATACGTTGGCCCAAATTCATTCTTGAGAACACTTTGAAGTTGGGCAACTCGGACTGCGCCACTCTGCCCCGCTCCCTCCCCCACCTCCCTGCTCAGCCAGATGCACCAGAAAGCGGCACTTTGATCTTGCAAAGCAGTAATTCACATTTCTTTAAAAAAAAAATATTTTTTTTTTTTCTGTAAAAAGATGATGGGACCGGGGAGAACATAATACAATTCCACGGGCGCGCGGCGGAGGAGCGGGTTTCTGGGCCGGGCCAGGGCTGGGCCCGGGATGCCGGCACATCTGCTCGCCTGGGTTTGCCGCATTCCAGGGTTTTTTCTTCCTCTCCCTCGGTGGACCGGTCCGCGTGATTCACCCCAGGCAGGAAGCTGGGCTTTATTTGTCTTTGACCTAGAGATGCTTGGAGAGGTGTGGAGAGGTTGGCCGGGGCGGGGGTGGGGAGTTGCCGTCGGAAAAGCTCTGAGGCTTTCAGTGAATCGAACTGGATGAGAGGGGAGGAGCTCAGAGGGTAAAAGCGCCTCCCGCCTTCCAGCGAAGACCTCGGTACCCACCACCCTCTTCCTCGCCAGGAAAGAAGTGAGGGCAGCTCAGACTCTGTGGGTGCAGGGCCCATATCAACCCGTTCCATCGGTCTTTCCCGCCACGGGGATTTGCTGCAGTAAAACCGACGTGCAACCTTGTCTGGCGCTTTGCCTAATAATCTCAAATTGGATGAAATTCCCGAGAATACTCAACTCCTCACAGCGCCAAACACCGCAGGCTTCCCACCGACTCCTCCCACCCGCACACCCGGCAGATAGATCCTCCCTCTTCTGCCCAGGCCCACCAGGCACCCTCCCACCGTTCCAGTTCCTGGGGTCCTCAGCCCCCCGGACCTTTCTCCCCAGAGCGGGATTCTTTTTCTATTCTCTAAGTGGAATCTCTTCTCTTTCCTCCCTCTGAGACCTGGGGACTGTGTATCCCACACATCAGAGCTTGAGGAAGAACAAGGAAGCTACCCATCTTGGGTCTGCCAGCTGGTCCTACTAGGCCAATGGGGCGTCTTGGGAGTCTGGTTTGTGCCATGGACCCTAAATTAAGCGCTTGGCCTGCGGGGGGGGGGGGGCTCTGCTCTGCTTGAGGTACTTACTTGGAAAACCCATTGAGGGGGCCCTCCCTAATCCTCTGTCCTGAGTCACCCTAAATCCTACTTGGGGAAGATGGATCAGAGTGGGGGACCCTGATGGCATGCCCAGGCCAGGGTTAGGGCTTCAGGAGGTGAAGTAGTCCTGTCCTCTTTCCTCTGATTTTTCTTTTTCTTTTTCTTGTTTTCCTCTTCTTTCCATTTGTTATTTTCCCTTTCTTTTCTTTCTCTCTTCCTTGAGTTTTGTCTCGTCCTTCTTCCTTCCCCTCTCATGTGTCTCTGGCTGTTGTTTTCTGTAGCTTCTGAGTCCTAAAAGTTCTAATCAAGTTTCTGGGGCTGTAAGGAGGCCACTGTCAACCTGTCCCCCCACTCCACCCCACCCCCGCATGGGAGCAGGTGGGCAGCATGTGGAACTGGGAACCAAACAAGCTGGCCGTCTGAGAGTGGTCAAGGGCCTCCCAGGGCCTGAGGCAAAGGCCCAGGAGAGGGGCTGGCTCCCACTGCACATTCCTTTCCTTTGCTCTAACAGCCCCCTCCCTACTCACTCACCTCTCTCTCCAGCCCACAGGACAAGTGTGAGCTCCGCGTCCGGTTACAATGTAAAAATTGAGGAAAACATAGAGGGAAAGGAGATAAGTGGGAGTCTGGGCAGGTAGAAGAGGGGACTGGGTCAGCTGGTTCGGTGGAAACATGCATCTGTGGCCCTGAGGGAAGCTCTCTGGCAAGAGGGACAGGGGCAGCCGTTACCAGTAAGGGCACAAGGCAGGCTGGACTCGCATCTGGGGAAACATCCACGCCAAGGACCCAGGCACACAAACGCTATATGGCCTCGACAGGAGTTTTAATTCGGTGTTTGCTCAAAGCCAAGTCCGCTAGGGAGACTGGATTTGCCATTAGTGGGAGAAAGAGAGAAAAAAAATAGCCCAAGAAGAGAAGCTGCCAACATTCCACCAAGAAACCAAAATCAGGAAAAGGCAAAAAGGAGAAGGGATGTTCTGCCTGAGTTTCACCCGCTTCCTTCTTTCTGGGTCCCACAGGAAGCGGCTGCCTGAGGCCAGGGCCCCAGGGCCATCACTGGGACTCTTCTCCAAAATGCATTCGTCACACCCTCAACCCCAATTCCCCGGGGCTGGGTGTGGGAGGAAAGAGCCAGACCTGCAACCTGGGTGAAGGGAGGAGGCCACAGTCCCCTGGGCACAGAGACACTCATCGGACTTAGCGACTCAGCTTGAGTCCCACAGAGCCTGAAGGTTTCCTGGGACGTTGACGCATCACTGGTGAGGTGCATCCTTTGAGAGGTGGGGACTCCGAGGATGAGTCCATCTCCTGCCCAAGCCCGCTGGTCTGTGGCTTCACGGCCCTTCTTGGGCACCGGGGACCTCTATTTTACTTCCCTCTCCCACCAAATAAACGAAAAAGCCATTCCTCCCAAGGCGAGCTTTTGCTTCCGAACTCCAAACCTCTCTCTTATGCTGGGCCCCAAGGCCCTCTCTGAACATGCAACAAATCTGATATCTGGGGCCTCAGGTATTTTGAGGAATAAACTGCTGATACCAGTCAGTGCTGCATTTCAAACAGATCTGAGCTGTAGAAATGGGGACTAACATACGCTCTAGACCTCAGAGTTGAGCCCTGTGAATATCTGTAGGAGGGGGAGGAGGGGGGAGAGCTCACTTTGAAAACTTTTGAGGGTCCACCGTAGGGAGCAGCCTCTCCCTAGTGGCCTTGGAGTTACAGAAATGGCTTGCCTGCTGGATTAACACACCGTTCTCTGGAAACTTCCAATCCGAGGGCAGAGGCGCTCTGCATGGCACTGGCTGCCATCCACCACTGGGGGGACACGTTCCACTGGGGAAGGACAGGTGTTTGAACTGAGCTGGGGTGGGGTGGGGCTCTGTTGCCTCCTAATTACTCAGTTACCCACCCACCCCACCCCCCCGTGTCTTATGGGAGATGTGCGTCTGGGGGAGGAGGCAGGCGATGTGCAGGCAAGAAGCCTTCAAGGAGTAGGTGGTTTGGGGGGTTGAACCAATAAAGGATCGGAGCTTTAGAAGCCTATGGTGCTAAAGCGAAGTCGCCCCTGCCAACTGGGCCACCGCGCCAGGAGGGAAGGTCAGGGGTAGTCGTCCACTCGATGCCGGTACCGCTCGAGCCACGGGCGCCCACCGGCACTTGGCAGCTTGACCTTAGTTGACTGAGCCCCGCCAGAGACGGCAGCCCCCCGACTCCCATTCCGGGTGCCTGGTGGTTTATCTTTTCTGTTCAGCACCCGTTGTGTTTCACACTCCTGCCCTTTCATTTCCTCGCTCACAGGGATGCTGCGCTCAGGCTGGGGAGGCCTTCTGTGTGTATTTTAGATGGGGTGGCCTTTCTTCTACCTGTGTGAGCCAACTCCATCAGTCTTCCCCGCCCCTGCCCCCTTTGCTGGGGTCACTTCACGGCAGTGACAACCTGGGTGTGAGGACTGCATCCAGAGAGGCCGCGGGTATAGGGATTAAGAATCTGGCTCCCGAGCTATAATACCTGCCCTGAAAGCTGTGAGACCCGAGCCAAGTTACCTGACCCCCTTGTGCCTCAGTTTTCTCCTCTGTAAAATGGGCCTAGTAACACTAGTTCTTGGGTCACAGGACTTGAAGTGGGTGGAATGGGTTCGTTTATGTAACACACTTAGCCCAGGGCTGGGCACAAAGTAAAAAAGGCTCAGTAAATCTTAGTTCTTCGTAAGTGGTGCAGAATAGAAAGAGAGGAGATACAAAATGCGACCCGATGGCGTGAGAGAAAGGGTGTGGAAATACACTTCTTAGCCTCTGGATGGCAATGCCTCCGCTGTTTTTTGAGTTGGGTCAGAAGTTCTCGTTTCCGTGAAAGCGATCAAGAACAGCAACACTGGGAGCAGGTGTTGGGGGTGCCGCGGCCCACCTAGTGCCACCACTCTCTGCTCTTGCCCCGAAGAATCCCCAAACCTCTGGGCCTCTGGCACTGCCACAGACACCACTGAGGGTTAGGAGACTACGGACCCACCCATTTGTCCCGCCCTGGGGAGCACCTTCATTTGCCTGCATTTGCTGACTGTCCTGTGAAGTCTTTGGAAAGTATGTAAACTTAAGGAAATATTTTTTCTGATTAGGGATAGGTAGCTTTCCTTGCCCCTGGCTTTTTGGGGTACTTGACTGTAAGCCCAGAGTGCACTGCCTCCTGCAGCTGTTTGAATGCCTCCAGCACGGGACTGGCTCCCCGATCCCCAGCGGTAGGCCCTGTGACTGGCAGTGTCAGCCTCTCCACAGACACCCATCTCGCATCTCTGCTCTGAGACACCACTGGAATGGACAGCTATATATATAGCAGAGCATAGGGGCGCCTGGGCGGCTCAGTGGGTTAAGCAGCCAACTTCAGCTCGGGTCATGATCTCACGGTTCCTGGGTTCGAGCCCCGCGTAGGGCTCTGTGCTGACAGCTCAGAGCCTGGAGCCTGCTTCGGATTCTGTGTCTCCCTCTCTCTCTGCCCCTCCCCGGCTCACACTCCTTGTCTCTCTCTCAAAAATAAATAAGCGTTTAAAAAAATTATATAGTAGAAAATATAGGAGAACATATGGTAGAACATCTATATATACACATATATTTGTAATTGGTTTTATATGATATGGTATATGTTCCACATATATAATCATAACATATAATATAATAATATATGTGTACATATATATGTGTGTGTGTCTGTCTGTATGTACATATATCTTCTCAAAGCTCCTTTGCTGGGGACGACGGGGCTCCCCATGTTGGTAATCTCTCTATGCCGGCTCGCTTCCAAGTCACCAGGGATGTGATGCACATCTCTCAAGGGTTCTGGATATTTTTCCACCCCTTTTGATTTGGTTTCACTCAAGAAGGCTGGAAGGAGGCGGCCTATGAATTATGGACCAACACTAACAAAAAGCCTCCGGTGACCCAGCCCACACGCCTCTCCCCAGCTCCTGCCTCCCCAGTCCGAGGGCAGAAGCAAGTGTGGGTCTGGCCACTCTAGCCACCCCTACCTCTGCACACGGGAGGATTTAATTCCCCAACTGCTCCTTGGAGCTGCGCGGTCAGAGAGCTGTGTTTCCACTCTTTGCGTAATGGACGATTCGTTCTTCACTCCTGAAGAGGGAGAGATGGATCCATAAGGAGGCTGTGAAAATCTACTTGTCAGCTCAGCCCGTGCCGGCTCAGGCCCAGCTGGCTTGCCTCGTTCTACCAAGGACATTTTGCCCGTGGGTGGCCAAGTTTTATTAGTGACAAGTGAAATCCAAACACACTTCTGGCAAAAAAAAAAAAAAAAAAAAAAGCTTTTAGCTGCTGGTTGTTGTGGGCGGCCCTATTTTGGTGCCCTTCTCCTCACTCAGTCCCCAACCCCGAGCCCAGCCCAGGAACCCCTGGTATTCTCTTTAGGTTTCAGGGCTCTGGCCCACTGTGTTAGACTGTAGTGCCTGGGGCTTCACCCCCATAAGCTTTAAATAATCCTTCCTCTCAGTGGAAAAACCAAGGGGAGCTCTTAACCTTGCTTAGCCACGCACCTGCAGAAACCAGCAGGAAGAGAGATGGAGTCACATGTAGGGGCAAACCTGGAAGAGCTGGGAGACCGTGGGTCAGAAAGAACTCCAAAGAATCCTCTGCCTGGGAAGTGTCTGGCGCCTGGGGTCTGGCGTTCTGGTCCGAGGCAGGCTGGCTGGAGGGCGGAAGGGGCTGCATGCGATTTAAAGCAAAACTAGACCGAACCCTGCCGCTCCTGCTTGGTGCCCTTTCTCACTGACCAGTCTTTCAGTCCCTGCTGGGTATCCAGGGCTTTGTTTGGAGAACGCCCGAGTCTCTCCCAGGCACTGGGTAGCTTCCCCAAGGGGTTAGGTCTCAAGGCTGGGTGCTCATCATCTCCCCCACCTTTTGTCACCTGAGAGGCCTTGACCACAGATGAAGCTCCGTGCAGATGAAGGAGGAGGTTGTGGGGCAGCCGCATGGGTTTAGCTTCTGGAGGCCAAGGAGAGCCCAAGGGAGCTGTGGAGTTGGGGGAGAGAGGCGGGATTCCGGTAGATTTCTGCAGACTTTGGGGCTTGCCGAGTGTGTGGCCAGAAGGCTTCCCCATTTGACTGTGCCTGATGCTGTGTTTCTACGTGTATGTTGGATTCTAGAAAGGCACGCGCCTACACGCATGTAGCTGACTCCGCCTGGTACATGCATGTGTGTGCTGGCAGACAGACATAACCATGGCTCCTATAGTCATGCACGGTGCAGAATCGATGCATGACCATTGTACTGCAAACTTCCTATACAAGTACATAGCAGACACGGATGTGCCCACGTTTATTGGGGGGCTGCATGCCAGGTCCTCAAAATCTGCCCGCTTTGGGTTGGTTGCCTAGGGTAGCCAAGAAACCCTGAGCTCAGGTGGGTGCCGGAATGTTGCCTCCAGGCCAGGCCGGGCCAGGCGAACGCGAGGGGCAGGAGGGCCTTCTGGGAGGCCCCCTGGCGCCTAGGTCTCCAGAGGCAGGCCCCTCCCTCGCCCTCCGTGGGCTCAGCGCAGGCTGGAGGTTTCGCTTCCTGCGAAGGCTGGCAGGGCCCGAGCCGGCCTGCCCCCGCGGCGTTGGCCGCAAGTTGAAGGCCAAGGGCGGGCGGGCGGCCGGGTTGCGCGCTGCGCCCGGGGAGAGGAGGCGCTGGGCCTGGGGGAACAGGATTTCCTCGCCTCCTGGGCGCGGCCGCTCCGGGCCTGGCGGCACAAGGCCCCCTTTGTGGCGGGGCCCAGCTCCTGCGCAGACCGAAGGCGACGAACAATAGCGCAATGTTGCCGCTCGCCGGGCCAGGCTCTCCCGGTTACCCCACGGCCCGCCGAAGGCGAGGAAACCGGGTGGCGCTTTTTTATAGTCACGCGTATAAAATCGGGGCTTTCTCCCCTTTCGCTCGCCCCCTACCCCAACGCCGATAGAAAGCAGATAAATTTATGAAGGGCGAGCTAAGAGAATAATTACAGGGTGAAGGCCGTTAAATTTTATTTCCAGTCCCAAAGGCAAAACCTGCGATTTTATTGCAGACATCTGGAAGGACCAAGAGGTGGGCACGCCGCTGGTTTAAAATAAAAACAAAAGATTTTATTTCGCGAAAACAAAAAAACATCATTAAAGACCCTTTCGCCCCCACGGACATTTATTTTTCAAAAGTGGGATGGGGGCTGTGGAACAGTCAACGCCGCACGTCCCCGCCCGAAGCCCCTGGCAACCTGAACGAGATGCGGTCTACCGGAGCAGCCTGCCAGGGGGCAGGCGTTTCCAGAAACCGACCCCCTCCCGCGCCCTCCCCGAGGGCTCCAGGCCAGTTTTGCCACCCTGTAACTGGGCGCCAATTTGGAAGAAGAAGTGAAAAGTGGGTACGTTTGGCCTCATATTCCCCGAAGAGTGGATCACAGCAACCATAAAACCTCAGGTCTGTTCCGCCTCCCACCGATGGTCTTGCCTGCTTGGCTTAATTGTAAAGTATCTAGGGCCCCGTCACTCCCCCCCACAGGGAAACTGAGGCACAGGCCATTCATTGACTTGCCTAAGGTCACACAGCTTAGAGCTGAAGGGGACCTTCAGCTAGGCTTCACCTGCCTTGGAGTCGGGAGGGTCACCTCCCACCCCATAGTCGCCTCATAATGTTTTACATCTAGTGCCTAGACAGTTCATTGTAATGGCCTCCTCCCCCGCCCCCCCCCCCCGCCAGAGTATCCTGCCCGCGTGTTTAAGGGCACACAAGCGTGTCCTGCTGGCAACTGTTTTTCACTTTGTTTTCAATTACACAAGACTGCAAAATCACGCCTATCACCTCGTACTGAGGCATGAGCAGCGCGGGGACTCAGGGTGGTATTTAGTGTCGAGAAACCGGAAGAAGACTGCTTCCTGGGGTGGGAGAGGGGATGTAGGAGCTGTGTTTCCAGGACTCTTGCTTGTCTTTCCACTGCAGAACTCTGGTGTTCCTTTGGAAAATCAAAATATCTGGACATGGTCAGTTTTAGGTGAGCAGTCATTATCTGGCCCTTTCCTTCTTGGCTTTCCTCCCATCAAGGCTGGGAATGGGCATTCATTTCCCATCTGTCCCTACAGGTGGACAGTGAGTTCCTCTCCCCCGTTTCCCCCCTCGATTCCCTCTGACTCCTCCGGTGCCTAATAACTTTCTCTTCCTCTTGGGGACCCTGCAGTAGATAGGGAAGGGGGCCCCCAGCTTGTTCCTTTGCCATCAGCTTCAGGGCCTGAAATTGACCCCTAGACTCCACCCAAGACCCAAGGTTGTTGGCTGGGAGATCTGGGGATGGCCTCAGGAATTAGCCTCAGGCGTTAGGCGCCCCACTTCTATTCCTAAAGGTGGAAGAAGAGAGAAACTGAGTAATGTGATTTTGAAAACACGTTGATATAATGAGTGGAGGAAAATGCACACTCCCAGAATTTTGCACTGAGTCCCCCAAACCTCTTTTTCTTCTTCTCCCCAGTCACATAAATTTATACACTTAAGTCACAGACATTAAACCATCCTGCTTAAGATTGCCCCAGGCCATCTTCCCCATCAGTACAAGGTCCGGAACCAAGGAGTACATGCCCCTGGGCGGGGGGGTGGGGGTGGGGACCACAAAGCAACTTAGATTGACCCCTACGGTCACAAAAAGGAAATATCCCTGCCCCTCCCATTTACCTAGAGGAAAATTCCTATTTTCCTGACGGATCCAAAACAACCTGGCTTTATTACCATCTGATTTGTTTTAATGCCCCAACCCAGAATTCTAGGATATGTGTCTATACGCTAGAGGTGGGGGCCACCTCTGTGTGACCTGAAGGAAGGGTGTGGAGACTCCTCTAAGAACTCTCTGCAGTGCGTAGGCTTTGGAGTGAGGTGCAGATGCATGTCTTTGAAGGCATTGCTCTCTTCTCCGTGCATGTCTCTCCAACGTGTGTGTGTGGTCACCTACATTGTGCAGGCTTTCTGGGCCTGCATGTCAGTATGTGGGTAAACCAGAAGTTCTCTTTTTGAGAAACGTTCACAGCCTCAGGGAGGGTGTAAGGCCTAGGGTGCACCTACTTCTCAATCCAAACTAGGTCTGTGAGAGAAGTGCAAGGCAAGAGGCTGCCAGAGGATGGGAGATACAGGCAATGGGGAGGAGGAAAACGCTGGGAAGGAATAGAGTTCGGCCCCATCGACCCCACTGGGCCTAGTCCCAACAGGTCCCAGCCAGGGGCAGTCACACCAGAATCGGGGGCCTTAAGAGAGGTGTGAGCCGCGGGAGAGGGTAACTGCGCCCTTCGGGCCTGTCCTTGTCTCCAAGTCCAAGGCCTGGTAGTGGTGATTGTGTGCCGTCACTTTCTGTCCCGGCTCCTGGAAGCGATGCCGAGTGGTGACTGAGGTGGGGGACCCTGTGCCTTGCCGCCCAGACTCCCGGAGTTTGCCCCACAGGGCGGCGGGAGATGCAGAGGGGCTTTGTGCCGGTCTTCCTGATCCCAGGGATTTTGGAGGGCTGCTCAGGAATCCCCAAGCCCAAGTGAGAGAGGCTCCTGGGAGTCAACGGAGGCCAAGCCTGGCGGAATCGCACGCATCCATGGCTGTTCCATTACTCCTCTGCATTTGCTGCGCCACTAGCTTCCTCTAGTCTGGCTGGAGCCCAGTTTGAGGGGGCTCCAAAAGTGTTCTTTTTTGTTTTCCTCTGAAGAGGTCCAAGGTACATTCATGACACTCCGCCGTTCCCTCCAGCTCCGGAGGGCTTCTAATATCAAGGACTAGATTTACCCGTGGGTCAGGACGGGGAATGTGGCATTTGAGACGCCGGGCAGGCCCTCCCTACTCGCCCCAAAGTGGAAAGCCTTGTTCTTGGGGGGCCGTGGCAGGCAATGGGCCCCTCTGCCCTAGGCTTGCTGACTGTGCTCAGGGCCTGGCTGTCCGCGAGACTTGTCTGCTGAGCCTCTCTCTTCCGTCTGTCGCTCGAACCCGAGAGCTGGCTCTTTCCTGCCTCTTCGCACGAGGATAGAAGCGTCTCCACCAGGGCACTGGGACGCGAAGATCGGGCTGTGGCTAGGCCGTCGTCCGCGAAATCCGAGACCTTTTTTCTGCTTGGCAGGATCAACTTCTCGGCCCTCTGAAATGGCTCTGCGTTGGGCTGCGCTTGGGGTCCCCTGTGGCCCGCGACCAGCAGCGTAACCCAGGAGGGGGTGTGAGCAATGAGAAAGGCCTGAGTGGTGGATTGTTAAGTTCCGTAGAAATCCCTGACGACCGCACAGTCCTGAAAAAAAAATTTTTTTTTTAAGGGTGGAGGGAGGCTCGGCTGGCTGGGAGAGCTCGGTTCCCGAGCTGATCAGATTTGCAGGGTATTCTGAAAAACTCCCCCGCTGTCCAAGTTCTTGGCTGCCGTCGCCCAGCCCCTCTCCGTGGGTTCTCCGGCACAAGCGCCCCGAGCAGGCGAAGCTCAGATCAGCATCCGCGCCGGAGCGAAGGCGAGCGTTTGCTGCGGGCCCAGTCGGATGAGTCTTCGGAGCGCGCGGTAAGCCGGGCGCCCCACGGCCGGCCTTCTGCTTAGAGCGAGCATACGTCTCCTCCTCCGCCAGGTAGCACTGGAAGGAGGAAGCGACCTTTAGATTTCCGAGTACAAGACCCTGGATAGGAACGGGGCGCCCCGGTTTGTTTCTTTCGTTTTGCCTTAGCCAGAGGTGGTTAGAAATCGCACGGCCGGAAAATAACCTGCGTGCCGAAATCCGGGCACAACCAGGAAAGCGAATAGCATCTGGGGGGCAGGCGCGAGACGATCAGAGGCGTTTTCTGGTGTTTTTGGACAGGTTGAGAGCTTCCCCCCCTCCCCCCCCCCCGAATTCCAGATTGGGAATTCAAAGGACTCCGGGCTTGCGGCATCTCTGAGACCTCTCAGATTTGGGAGGAAAAGGTACGGATTTGGGACTTGCAGGAGTTTGGAGCGGCACAGATCGGACCTCGACTTTCAGCTCTCCTCCCTTCCCCCACGCAGAGCCCGTGGGGGACCGGGCAGCCAGGGGTTAAAGTCGGCCCAGTAGCATCCCGGGGACTACCGGCGCGGAGCCCAGGCCCGAGCCTCAGTCTCTCCCCTCCTCTCATTGGCCCGCGCTCTCAGGGTTTCTCCTGTTCCCTCCTCGCCATTGGTCGGGGGCTGGCTCTTTTTCCCCTCAGCCTTTCTCTTCCTCCCCCTCCCTCTCCCTCGCCCCTCGGACAGGAGCGCACCGCCTGCCCCCTGCTCCTCGGGAAGGGAGGAATTTAGAAAAAAAAAAAAAAAAAGTTTCCCAGAAGTTTGGATCAGAGGAAGGACGGGAAGACCAAGAGAGGAAGAGGGAGAGGGAGGAGAGAGAGGGAGAGGGAGGAGAGAGAGAGAGAGAGAATAAAAAAAAGATGAAGTCCAGTCTGCACAGCCTGTGAGCGCCTACCCGGGGAGGGTGGGAAGCGGGACTCGGGCGCTCATGCTGCGAGCGGGCGGCGCTCCGGGCGCTCGTTCCTAGCGGCAGGGGCAGCCAGGGGCGCCGGTCCGGGCCCGCGGCGGCGGAGGGCGGGGGAGGACGCAGGGGGAGGGTGCGGGGGACCCGCAGGGCCGCCGCCTCGGTCTCGGCCGCCGCGCCGCCGCCTCTCCCGGGCCCGGCCCGGCGGGCGCTCGGAGCGTGAGGGCGCGGGCTGCTCCCTCAGTAGTGGGGGCGAGCGGAGGCCGGGGCGCGGGCGGCTAAGATGAGTGAAAGGAGAAGATCTGCAGTCGCCCTGAGCTCGCGAGCACATGCCTTCTCCGTTGAAGCCTTGATCGGCTCAAATAAAAAGCGGAAACTGCGAGACTGGGAGGAGAAGGGGCTGGACCTGTCCATGGAGGCGCTGAGCCCCGCGGGCCCCCTCGGAGACGCGGAGGACGCGGCCGCGCACGGCCTGGAGCCTCACCCGGGTGAGTGCGCAGGACCGGGCCGAGGGAGGCGGGCGGAGCGCGGACGCCGGGCGGCCAGCGGGCGGGCGGAGCGCTGCGGAGGGAGGCCCTGCTCGCGGACGCCCTGCCGGACTGCAGCGCGGGCTTCCTTCTCTGTGCGCGCTCGCCTCGAGCCTTTCCCCCCAAGTCGCCGCAGACGGTGGGTGGGGGACCTGAGCCTTGCGTTTTCGTCGCCAGCCTCAAGCAAGGAGGCCTCGCCCGCATCCCTTTCTCTTCTGGGAGCGGAGCGCGGCTGAGCGGCCGCAGGGCCCCCGGGTTAAGGAGGGGCGCAGATCCAAGGCCAAGGCCGGAGCGGAGAGGGGCCGGGACTGGCTTGCCAGAGCCCCAGAGGACTGGCCCGGAGTTCTCGGGCTCGACACCCAGTCTCGGCAACTGCCCGGTTGGTCCCGTTTAGCTTTCGACCTCGGTCCTCGCCCTTCCCCGCCCTCCCCCCCCCCCCCGACTTTCCTGGGACTCAAGTTGTGTTTCCTCTACTCCGGTGACCACGGAGCATAATGGTATTTCTACTTCGTTGGCGTGTATGGAAAGAGAATGTACGGTGGACCTCTTACCCTGCGCCCTGGGCCACTCTTCGGGGCCCCCACCCCTGTGTATTGCGGGGGGGAGGGAGCGGTGCGATTAATTTCTGTCTCGGATCTATGCACATTGTATGTACACAACATGGAAAGCACAGAGCGGATGTCGGTGTCTGTATTTTAGCAGAAACCTGGGCGGGTGGTTGGGGGGTGGGGGGGAGACAACTTAAAGTTTTGTATTAAGTGCCAAGATTTCAACAGTGCAAAACAGCCCGGGGAACAGCTGTTGTCGGAAGAATCTTGCGCGCGCGCAAACACACACACACACACACACACGCACGCACACACACACGCCGCCTCGCAGCTTGGGTCTAGCGGTTTCAGAAACTTTCCAGCCGGGACTTCTGTAGCCATTCTGGAGGTGCTCCTGCTGACCAGCTAGGGCTGGGGAGTAAACCTGGGTCAGCGCGCCGGAAAGCGGGAAGCCAGGCTGGGGGCGCAGGCCCGCAAAGGGACGGGGGCGGCCACGGGTCGAAGAGCTCGGGACGGAGCTTGGGGCCCAGGGGCTTGGGGGCTGGAAAGCTGGCCGACCCAAGGAGGGACAGCTGTCGCTTACATTTTCTCTTTCGGCAGTGACAGTTCAATTTCCATGCTCCTGAGGCTAATAATAACGCGATTAGCGGGTGACTTGCAGAGACAGGGTTTTATGAATTCTCCGTGTTCTTGCGGCCCGTTACGGTATTTGAGTTTAGTGCTGGGGAATTATTTTTATTAGTCGATGAAAAGAAAATTAAAAGGAGATTTATTTCGTCCGCTCAAGTCTTTCCCTGTATTTGGATGCGGGTGCTCGTCCACGCGGACCCCTGTGTGGGCAATCCAGAAAGGAACGCGTGGCTAATGGTGTGTTTCCCATCTCTGGCCAGACCCTGTTTCCTCACCGCATTATATGTTGTCAAAATCTCACTCGGGCCTTCACACGGTGTAGTGGAAGTTCTTTTAGGCCTCATGACAATTCATGATTTGGGAAGGTTAGTTTATTTCACTTTGCTGACGGTGGGAAAGGCAGCTTGGCAGACCCCCTGTCTGGGAAAGGCAGAAGTTATTTAACTGCGCTTGGCAGACCCCCTGTTCGCGGGTACTTTTCTCTAAGGAGGGGGGCCAGGTCTGCCGCAGTCGGTCTTGGGTCGCACGTTCAAAAGGACCAACACGTGGAGTCACAATCAGAGACTCAGCTCGCAGTTTTCTCTTATCGCCGCTCTTTTCGGCCACAGTGAGGAGAGAAAAGGTTGGAGCAAGGTGAGACCAGTCCGGAGACATAAAGGCGAGGGCCTGGTGTCCAGAATGCGGTTTCCTGACTCCCACAGTACGGGGGCCAGAGGGTGAGCACCTAATATAGAACTTTGTGCCACACAGAGTTCAGTTGACCGTTCTCATTTCCGTCATCATTCTTTTGTAAAAGAAAAAAAAAAAAACAAGATCGGCGTTTGGATTAGGGAAAACGAAGTATGTTTGTGGGGCTACGGCCTGGGAGGAGGAGGAAGCTGAAAGCCGAGAGCACTCGCGGGCCTTATGCGGGGCCGGGCTACCAGCCCGGGCCTCGCTGCTTGGTGCGCCGAGGGGATCTCCAAGTTGGAGCCCCTGCGGTGGCCAAAGCTTTCTGACGAACCGTACGTAGGACGAGAAAAGGTCTTTCAGAAAAGCTACGCGGTAGCGGAGCCTCGGCAGCCCCCGGAGCGGAGGCGGCGGAACTGCAGGCTCTGGGCCCGGATGGTGGTGGAAGGCGAGGCCAGGCCTTGGGGTCCCCAGTAGGCCTTTCTTTCTTTTTCCTCTAATAGGGCGCCCTGAGGAAAACTATACAGACAGGGCCACCGTGTGTGTATGGTGGTGGGGATGGGAGGGGGGGGGCGCACAGGCGACTCCGTTGTGCCCAGGGCCGTGTCTCTGCCGGCCTTGGCCTCCGATTGTTTAAACTCTGTTTCCGGATTAGGACCGAGAGCAGGCTGGACCCGCTGCTCGACTGGCCTGCGCCAGGCCGGTGATAAGAAGTCAGGAACGGGGAGGGGGGGAAACGACCACAACAAAACCAAAATTGCCACGGAGCTTGGGGAAGGATTCAACAGACAGACGTGCACAGGACACCCGCCTGGGGCAACTCTTATCATTCTCACCACTCCCTCCCTCCCTCCGCCTGGGACCTCCGTTTGCAGCCTTCTCTGTCCGTGCCTTTAAATCCCAGGATCCTCTGACAACCCAAGGGTCAGACTTTAATGTTTAACTTTTATTCAAAGACGTGGCCTTTTGCTTTTTCACAGCCCAGCTTTTCTTTCCGCGTCCGGACAGAGCTGGTGTTGGCGCCGAGCGCCCGCCGCCCGGGGCGCCAACCTGCGGCAGCTGGGGACCCGCGGGGCCTGCGGGCCGCGGGCGCTCACACATCCGAGGACCCACAGTATGTATTTCAAAATTTTCCACCGAGCCTGCTGGTCCCGAAACTCCCTGAGGCCCGAAGGGCCTTAGAAGTGCTTGTGAGATGCCCTCAGTATTGCCAGAAGTCCGCGTCTTCGGAGAAGCCGGCGGGACGCAGCCGCCGCGGGCTCGGGAGGGTCTCCGAGCAGCAACAGGGAACACTTTTGAGCCAGGATCGCCCGGAACAGCTGCTCGGGCCGCGGCCTTGGAAGTGTATTTCAGGCGCGCGGCGGCGCCATCTGCGCTCGGACCCCAGCCCCGGCTCCGCCCGGCTCCCCCAGCTCACGTTTGGGCCTTTCCCGCCCAAATCCACTGCCGAGTGCGGCCGAGGTCCGGTCTCCCGCGGAGCGAAATAATTCAAACCTTCTGCGAAAGGATTTCCCCCTTCAGGGCCTGCGGCCCTCAGCCCCGCAGCCGAGGCGCTCCAGAGGCCTAGGAAGCTGGCGGCGTCCGCGTGGGCACACAAAGCAGGCACGCTCAGAACACGCGTGCGGATCCGCACTCGGCGCACGCGTGCACGTGCAGCAGGCTCGCGCGGCCCGTGCACCCGTCCACGCGATCCCTGGAGGAATGAGAGCGGAAAAGCCGGCGCGGTGCCCCAGGGCACTTTCTTCTTTCGAATTCCCGAGGTCAGCTGTTGACGCGAATTAATCTGCCAGTTTATGGCTTGTTTGCCCAGAGTAAAAGTCCCAAGATTTTAATCCTGACATCACCCCTCCACCCACCCCCAATCCCCAATAGGGAAACACAGGGTCAAAACGGAGGAAGTGACTCTTCACTGACGTTTAAGTAACGGAGAAACCGCGATGAGTTTGAAGCCAGTGGGGAGAGTGTATGCTCGTGCTGGGCAAGAACCAGCCGGGGCGCACGCCGGCGCTTGGAGCGCAGGGCAAGGGTGTGGGGTGCGCAGGGGCGGACGCCAAAGCGTATGCCTGAGGTAGAGTCCGGGCCGAGGAGCACCGGTTCCTCAGTGGTGCGTGCGCCCCTTCGCTGGTGCGGGCCTCGAAGGTGCCAGGCCTGGACCCGGAGGATGAGCCAAGCGTGGTGCCTGCTGGACGCGCGCAACGCTCTCGCCTGCCAAGTCGAAACGGCCTTCCGCGGTGGCCGCGCCTTTGGTGAGTGACCTTGCGCGAACGGGAGTGAGGGGGTAGGCGCGATCCGAATTCGTCCCAGGCTGGTGAGGACGGTTGTGCTCGAGGAGGGCTGCCGACGCCCATCGGTCGAGCTGGTCTGCCGCTGGCCAGGTCGCGGGGCTGGGAGAGCGCACCGCACGGGCTCGCGGGAGGTGGGCAGGGTTCTGGAGACGTTCCGTGTGAAACACCGGCCCTGGTGCGGTGGCACAACAGAGGCCCCTCCCCTCCCCCAGGAAGAAGGAAACCGTTCTGACTCCCAACATTCCGTAAACTGCTGGAGGGCAGTGGGGAGGACGGAGAATGGGGGGAAAACCGTATTGCCCAGCGTTTGGAATGTGATGGAAGGGGGGCGGCGTGTGCTGTGTTTTGCACCCCCCGCGGGTCGACCCCTGTCCCCCGTTCGCTTCACAGGCCCTTGTGATGAGGGTGACAGGCAAGTGTGCGGGGGTGGGGTGGGGACGGTCTCTCGCGGATGGGTGGTGCGAGACCCCTTCCCCGGCCCCGCTGCCCACTCTGCCCCTCGGAGACTGGTCCGCCGCGCACAGGCTTAATGCCCGGAGCAGGCTTTCCTGGACGGATAGATCAGCTCCCAGCCTAGGGGCAGAGCGTTCTGAATTCGTGTCTTCCTTCCACGCCCCACCCAACGCTGTATCTTTTATTTGGGCTCAGAGCTGGACACTGTTAGGTTTCCTGGTGTTATAGGTTAAACTCCCAAAAAAAAAGTTCACCGGGTGACGTTCGTGCAGGGGGAAGGGGGAAATAGATTTCTAATAGTGGAATTCATGTTGAAATTATATCGACACACACCCGCTCCGGTTTTTCTGTCTCCCCACCATTACTTCAAATGGTCTCATGACCATCTTTTAAATATTAACGAAAAATTAGTTTAAAATCTAATTAATACGCCCAGCACGGGAGGAGCCCCTGAAGAATGGTGTGAAATGCCTAACCCGGGGGCCAAAACTAAAATGATCGGGTATTGGTGGTTTGTGTTTCCCCATTTATTTGTATAATTTCCCTTGTGTGTGCAGACATGAGTTTAACAGGAGCAAGTCCCTCATCGTTCATCCTTCACGTTGGACCACAAGGAGAGGGAGACAAATATGTTTTGGTTCAGAAGACCCAAGACATTTTGTTCATCCAAGCCTCTCCAAGGGCACTGTTAGTATTAAAGAGTGAAATATTCCAGGTCTGTCACAATCATTCTCTCTATTGCCAAAAAATTATAATATTAATAAGATGAGAGAACTTTTTGGAGATCCCGATTATGGACTCTGTTAGAAGTTTATTTCCCACGCCCAGGAGTAAAATCATTGCCGCTTAAATCTGTAAGTTTCTTCTCTAGGTGGGTGTAGAGTTAAAAACAAAAACAAGACTGGACTGAGCAGATTCGGCAGGGATAAAGAGCAGAGAGCAGACTGGCATTTCACTTTCCTTTCTGGAAATGCAGAAACCCATCTAATGGTTGTTCTGGGGGGGTAGAGCTGGTTATTGCTTTCTTACTCCCCAAAGACAAAGTAGTAAAGCAGGAGAAGAATATTTAAGTGGTTTTCTAGTTTTGACCTTATGGGATATTTTTCCACAGGGAAAAAACTAGGGAACTGGTGGAATGTGAAATCTTTTCCCCTTCTTTCTCTCACCCATGCGGTTTATTTTTGCCTTGCCTTTTCTGGTTTCTAGTGAGCTTTGAATTTTATATGTGCATGACTGAGATACCCAGGAGTCTGTGCCCGGGGAACAGCAATTAAATGCAAATTTATAAATTGGGGTCTGTTTACACGTCTTTGGGCAAGGATAATCATGACTTAATTTAAGTGAGGCCCCTGTCCTAAGTGTCAGGATGGAAAATGAGACTCAGTAGGGAGGACAGGAGGTGAAATGGGAAGAGGTGGGGAATTAAGCAACGGGTGACAACAAATCAACATTTATGCAGTGCTGTTAATGGCTTCACTTTGGGGCAGGACGTTTTGCTGACTACAAACGGATGATGATCTTTTGATACTAGAAATGAAAATAGGCCTTGCAATTGATACTCTTAGTCTATAGTCTTTTTACCAGCCAGTGTTTAGCTACGCCCTTCATCCATAAGTGCAGAAAATGTACTAAAGAGTATATACACGACTGCATGTGTTTATGTGTGAACTCGACAGCTCTGAATGGGACATAGATAATAAATCAGGAAATATTAGAAAAACATTAGAGAAAAATAAACCGCTCTCCCATTTTGTGGAGCCAGTTAAATCCGGAACACCTACAGTTTGGGGAGGCCAGAAATTTTGTCATCTCTATGTATCACTTGACAATTCAAGGGAATCCCAGACTGGAAACTTCTGGGCGCTGGCATTTTCACTTAACTCTCAGATTAAGTGAAGATTTTGACCAAAGTCTAAGAGAAAGCAGCAGAAAATGAGACTGTACAGACGCCACTCAAAAAGATCAGGAAGAGCAGACGTTTTTTTCTAACTAACTGGCATTTAATTTTGTGAAGAATGCCACCTTCATTTCAGATGGGCAGAATGCTGGCTTGTATGGAAGAATAATTTCAGATTCTTCCATGCAGAGAGTGAAGGGAATCACTAGGGGGAAATCTGGCTAATAGAAATAAGGAGAGAAACTGTGGTTTGGGGAAAATAATTTAAGAACATAGGAGATATGTGCAAAAATCTTCTCCCTATTTGTCCTCTTGTATTTTCTTCAAAATAGTTGCCGAGGCTCGATGAGCCGGTTCCAAATTGCCACACACTTTAGAAGATTAACAACAGCCACCCCCAAGTCTGGATTGCACACGTAATATCCTAATACAGCTTTTTGAAAACCGGGATACTGCGGAGAACAGCAGAGTTCCCTTGAAAGGGATCATTAGAGGTCATTACCGAGCCGGGTGCCTTGGAGTTTTAGCGCTTGGGTCTCAACAGGGTGAACCGAAATGCTTACTCCCAACGCCCGCTGCCTCCTCGGCTGCCCCACAGCCCCGAAGGTATCCTCGAAGCCCCAGTAAACCCCCCACGTCCCCTCCCCCCATCCTGTCCCCCTCCCCCCACTTCCTATACGTGTGCTGAAACGCGCATAGTTTTTCTCTGTCTCAAAAAAAGATTCAGATGAAGTGTCGCCGAGGAAGGACCGGGGACTGCCACCTCTTCCCGCGACACTATCCCTGGGGAAAGAGGGCGGCTCAGAGAATTGGGCCGCGGCCGCGCCTGCCCTCCCCCGGCCCCTCGCGCGGGCCTGGGGGCCCGGAGCGGCGGCCGGGCCGGCCTCGGTGCGCGCGCCCCGGCTCGGTCCCCGCGGGCGGCAGGCAGTGCGCGGTCCCGAGGCGGGTCCCCTCCCGTCGCAGCTCCCTTTACCTCCTGGAGAGATGCGGCTCGTCTGGGGCAATCGGGAAGGCCTTGGTAGAAGGCCCCTTTCTCCCCGCAAAAAATCAAGGGGAAAGAAAACCCCAAACAAACCCAACCAAAAAAAACAAAAACAAAAGCCCACCCCAAACGGAACCCAAGAATCTTCCACCTCGCGCCCCGAGGGGAGTTTGAGCCTTGGCTTTCATCAGGCTGAACAGATTTCCAAGGAATCAAACTGACTTCAAACATTAGCAATTAGAAACCAAGAATCCTTCGGCCTGAAGAACTTTTAATCCCTAACCATTTCCAAATGGGTAATTCTAGGGTCAGTAAATATCATAGCTAGTCTGTTAGAAAGGAAAGGCATTCTGTCGGCTTGGAGGAGCAAGGATGGGGGGG
>CM053570.1:5051383-5203245 GCA_028646485.1 Cryptoprocta ferox
GGCCCAGAATGGTAACCTAGGGGTAGGGGACTTGGGTGGTTCAGGGGTTGTGTTCTTGCTCCTGAAAAATATATAGTTGATTTCCACCTTAGGGAGGGGCGAACATTTGTGCCCATAAGTGATTGTGAGTGAGCAATGCTTTCTCTGGGTTTGTCAAAGCTTTCTCCGTTTAGAAGCCTTATACACACACGCACACACACATGCACACGCACGTTTATTTACTTATTTGCAGGAAAGCTGAGGGAAGGTTTATATACCTATGCACTATTTAGAATAAAAAGGGGTTTTGAGAAAATTAATCATCTGAGCAAGTTTGCTGAAAAATACTGAATTGTAAAACTTTTCAGAAACCTTAATTGCTTACGTGCCTATCTAGGAGTCCTCGCTATATAAGGAGTTTTCAACACAGGCCCTCGTAATCTAGATTATATCCATGCACCATGGTAGGAAGACGGCTCGGCTAGCTTATGTTAGACCCAGAGGCTAGTGCTAGCTTTATCGTTATTTTTGGAACCAGGAATATTTGTTCTCAAGGCAGACATACAAATGTTGAAAAAAGTTTTTAAAGTTGTTTCATGGTCACTGATGAGGGCTCCATTCCTGTTTGTGAAATAAGGGCGCGAGACTCCGAATGACACCTGAAGCCCCTTTAGCTGTAAGATTGTGTGATCCTGTTAACTTTTTTTGAAATATTAACATTTTCTCTTAATGTACGTTGGCTGTCACTAGACTCATCCCTTTGTTGGAGCAAGGGGAGTTTTACTGCAATTTTAGAAAGTAATAGTAATAGCAACACAAGGACCACCCCCCCAACCAAAAAAGGATTTTTACAGCTAGAATTAAGAGCTTCCATAAAGCTCATGAAAAGTTTTTAGATTAATATCATATGTTCAGAAGTTCTGGATCTAGTCCTTTCTGTTTGATGTAACCTATTGTTGCTTGTATGACTGCCCAGGACCCTCCTGCTGGGAGAATTCTATGGCATTAGTGAATTTAAAGGAATATACATTATTTATGCTTTGGACATTTTTTGTGCCATTCCCAGAAATAGCTGGAAAAACTCTGGGTTTGAAAAACGCAGACTGGGAAAAGCAACTTCACTAGTAAATTGAGTTAGTGGGATCTCCATTCCCCCCAAGAAAATCATTTGCCCCTCATTACTCTCTGAGCCTGATGGAAAGCACTAGTAACTATTTTCCATGTCTAGCCTGCTAAGCCGAGGTCTTGATCTGGCAGAGATGTGAGAATGCTAAAAGGATGACTTAGTAACGGGCAAAACGCTTGTCAACAAGATAGATCAGAAGACAGTTTAGCGTTGGAGACCTCTATTCATAGCTGCTGAACTTGAGGGCAGGGTCAGACAAAAAACCGGGCCCAGCACACACCTAGGAGGGTTTCTCGTATTTCTCTCTGTGAGACTGTCTCTCCCCCTAGACTTCCATGGCTGGGCCAGTGACAGCTCCCCACTTTTATTTGGTGTCTCCATTCTCTGCAGCCCCAGCCTCTGTGTAGAGTGGAGTCCTCAAGGAGCTTATGGTTTTACTGGTCATCTGTCTCACTGCTGCCCTGTAATATACTGCTGAAGGGCAGGGACCTTGTCCTCATTGCTTTTGTATCTCTAGAACCTCACACAAGTGGCTGGTACAGAGCAGCACTCAATATATAGTGATCATGAATAGCAATGTTTGTTGAACACTATGTACCATCCAGTATGCTACGTTATTTATTATATATAAAGTAATAAAATATAATGTGTAGCTATGTATAATATATATTATAATTCATATGTATAGTTATGTCTTACGTTAGTATGATACACGTATTCCAAATCACAGTATATGACAATCGTGTATTCCATATCAACACGACTATATATATGGAAAGTGTGTGTATGTGTGTGTGTGCCTGTGTATGTGTGTGTGTATTCCATACAGGTTTTGAGCTTTGACTGCTTGTTTCTGAGCCCTGATTCCAACACTTGCTAGTTGTATGACCTTGGGCAAGTTCCTTAATCTCTCCCAACCCCAGTTTCTGTACCTACAAAGTTGTAATGATAAACATAGTCATCAAAAGGTGGTTGTGAGGATTAAATTAGTGCCCTTAGAGTAGCAAAGGGCTTAGCAGTGTCTATTATTCCTATCAAGTGAATTGATAGTAATTACTCATCTCAGTGACCAGCTTGGATAATAGATTGTTACAAATTGTAAATCTATGGGGCACCACCTCTCTCCCCCAGTCTTTTGCTTTAAATGGGATGTTTGGGACATGGAGGGGATCAGCACTTGGTGGATAGCCTATGGTTAGAAACAGAAGAGAATCTGAATACGAAGGGCTGGCTGATGAAGTCAAATAGAACTTTGAGGGTTGTTGCTGCTATTCAGGGTTCCGCTGAGGCAGAAAGCCAGCATCCGAGTGAATATTTGAGGGAGGGAGAGAGGGCTTCAAGGGTGAGGACCAGCTGTCTGGCATGCGGTTGGAAGAGAGGGTAGGTGGAAGCGGAGGGGGGCGCAGGGAACCTCAGCTTTACCAGCTGCCCAGGAACTGGGCTCTGGCAGAGGACAGAGGGGCCTTTCTGGATGTGGGGAAGTGAAATAACACACGCGTGTTTCTCTGGTTGGTTTCTGATCTTTCTACCTGGAGCCCAGAAATCCCCCAAATGGTCAGGTTTTACCAAATGGGAAATAAGGAAGATTCATTTTCATAAGGCCTTTGTTTGTAAAGCCTGTGTTTCCCCAAGGTTTTCTGGGGCAAAATGAGCCAGTTCTGTCAATTAATTGAGACTGCAGTAAAGGATTTGTAGGTGTTGCTTGGTTGAGTTAAAAACCGAAAGAGTAAAGGGACTAAATTGAAGGAAAATCTGTAATAACCGAGCTGTCAGGAAGAGGAGACTGGGAAGTTTTTGTTTTGTTTTGTTTGTTTTTTTTTTGTTTTAGAAAAACAGCAGAAGCCCCAGCCGCTGTGTTAGAACTTACATCTGGTCGCATGGTTTTGCCGTTTTCTTCCTTCCAGAAAACAGAAGCCTGGGTTTGATCGTTTTCCTTTTTTTTTTTTTTTAAACGAGTTACATCCCAGACTTTGTTTATATTGATTCTGGTAGCAGAGGGAGAAAGTGCATTCCCAGGGGGAGAGGAACAGAGGGAAGGTCCCTCCCAAGGTCCCCTTCAAGGAGCCCAGTGACCTTCAGCAGCAGCACACAGGTCCTGCCTGACTATACGTTGCAGGAGGGAGTTGCTCTGTCCTGGCTGGAATTCAGGTCTCAAGTCTTCCAAACGGATCGGCGCACCACATTTCATCTCGAAGACGGCCGTTTCTGTGCTTCCCCAGTCTTACACACATCGTCTTATCTCAGAGGCCCCCCAGTGCCAACCAATGAGCACTTTATGGATCGAGGGCACACTTTGTTTTAAAAATGTTTTATTTTATTTTTGAGACAGAGAGAGACAGAGCATGAGCGGGGAGGGGCAGAGAGAGAGAGGGAGACACAGAATCCGAAGCAGGCTCCAGGCTCTGAGCTGTCAGCACAGAGCCTGACATGGGGCTTGAACCCATGAACGTAAGATCATGACCTGAGCTGAAGTCGGAGGCTTAACCGACTGAGCCACCCAGGCGCCCCTCGAGGGCACACTTTGTAGCAGGCACTGAGCTCCTGGTTTTATTAGCATTCTCTCATTGCCTTCACCCAAAGGTCCTCAAAGGGAGGTACATGTTTCCCCATTTCATGGATGCAGAAATTGAGGCCCAAAGAGATTAAATAACTTGCAGTGTCCTCAGCCACCAGACAATATTGCCTTCTCCTGTAGATGACTCTTCAGAGCCCTGAGGGAGATGGAAATGTATGCTGGCTGCTTGTGCTCATCCTCCAAACAGAAACTATTAAATCATAAATGAGAAAGAGCTCATTTACAGTTTCCGGGTCTCTGTCTCAAGTTGCCTTCTCCATACAGGCTAGAGGTAGCCTCTGTGTCACAGTGACACAGGGCGGAGTTTCTGAGCCGCGGTCTTTGGAAGAGGGCATGAGCAGCTACCCCAACCAGACTTCTTTTCTTTGACTTTCATACACAGAAATCTCAGCGTCTGAAATGTGGTGGGTACATACTGAGTTTGATCTAAACCCTCCTCAACCTAAATCCCCTCATGCAGTGAAATGCAGGGGAAACTTTAACTGCCCTGTTTTCCCATTCCCTTCTCCATTCACAATGGGTTGGATGGAATCTTATTGGTAATTGATTCAAAATGGAACAGCTTAGAAACATATCAGTTGCAGTGACAAGCAATCTCTGCATTTCTAAGTACTGTTGATTCTTTCGAACTCAGCAATCACAGCTGAAATCCCTTTGCCATGGATTGAATTTACAAAGGAAGAGATTCTGATTTCCACAGTGGCTTCTTTTTAATGCCCGAGGATTAGGTAACCGCCTTGAGGACCCACAGCAAGTACACCCGCTCTCAGAGCACAGCTTTAACTTTAACCTCTGAGTGACTGCTCTGATTCATTTATTTTGTAACAGCTCTATTTAGAGCAGCCTCGTTTGGTGTGGGATCAGTTATTTGTAGAGATGGGTCGTCCCCGTAACACACTTCCACCTCGTGCTCCTTCACCCTTCTAGCATGCTCTGTGTGCATGCACCCCCAACAGTGACTTTCAGGAAGCTTAACGATGGGCCCCACAGTTTCTGGTCCACCTGTTCACTGTCTTTCCATCACCTTCCCTCCCACTCCAAATAACCTTCCTCTCTTGGAAGTCTGATGTCTCTAACAGGGATTGGAGCAAAACTACTCCCCCTAATTTCAGGATGCAGACAGTTAGCACTAATGTGTTTCTTGGCTGTGTAACTGGTAGGTCTATCAGATTCCTGTTTGTTGTGCCCAGTGATAGAAAAGTGGCTCTTAGAAACCAAAAAGAGAGGGATATAAAGTCTGTCTCTGTTGGTTTTTTTTTAATTTTTAACATTTGTTTATTTTTGAGAGCCAGAGAGACAGAGCGCGAGCAGGGGAGGGGCAGAGAGAGAGGGAGACACAGAATCTAATGCAGGCTCCAGGCTCCGAGCTGTCAGCACAGAGCCCGACGCGGGGCTCAAACTCATGAATCTGGAGATCATGACCTGAGCCGAAGTCGGCCACTTAGCCAACTGAGTCACCCAGGCGCCCCAGTCTGTCTCTGTTTTAACGCTTTGCTTTTTCCTGCTGCCTACCCCACTCTGTGCAGGCAGACATTGATGGGATTCGGTATGCCCTTGCATCAACAGAAGCATATGAATCTCTGGGCCCATGTCCTTTCCCAAGGAACCCATGTGGAGCCAGACTCTTGAAATACAGAGTGTGGCGGAGGGAGAGGTGAGTGCTGTGGTCTTGGATGGTTTGCTGGGCCTCCCTCAAGAGGTCTGTCCAATTAGAAAGGTAGAGTCTGCAAGGTAGGAAACCGGCCAGGCCTTGGCCACCTCCTTTTTCCTCCAGCATCAGAGTACTAGTTGCATGGCCAGCGTTCATCCTGGGAACGTTAGATCCCATCGGGTGCAACTGTGCATTACCCAGATTAGATTGTGACATGACAGAGATTTAAGGCATCTTTGTGATATTCTGACTGGGTGGTAGGGACCCAGGAGGCACTTTCTGTGGACACGGTGCGATTTGAGTGATGTAGGAATGAGCAAATACTGAACGGAGCCCTGGCGAGTGTGTGTGTGTGTGTGTGTGTGTGTGTGTAGGGGAGGGCTGGCAGGGGTGCCAAGGGGTGTTCTGGAGAGCTGGGAGTAACGGTTCCCCCAGCCTGCGTGGGTGAATTGGTTCCGGATGTTAACATTTTTTCCTTGGGGCTTGACTACATTCTTCTTTTTCTTTGCCTGTCTGTTTTCCTGCCCAAACTGTGAGGCCTACACAGCTGTGTGGCTCATTGCTGGTGAGTGTTGGAAATGACAGGTCTGGCTTGATGGCAAGGGCAGTTTGGGGGCATGCGTCGAGGTAAACTTGGAGAAGTTTTCTTCCAGCATCTTTCATAAAATTTGAGGGTTTTCTTCTTTGGCCATCATCTTGTCAGCTGAGTAACAGTGGTGCATTGGGGAATGAGTCTGAAATGTTAGGGAAAGCGGACGGTCCTTCGTATCCTAGAGGCAGAAGAAACTGGCTGGTGTCGGAGACTGAGACAGTAGATGGAGGCCAAGGAGTCAGCAGAACATAGGGGAGAGCGTGGAGTGTAGGTCAGGGCACGTGGATCTGGCTTTGGGCTAGCGCCTTAACTCTGCCTCCGTTGAGTACGTGTAAGCAGAGGGTAATATTACCTGCTGCAGGGTATGTGGGAAAATTCAGTGAGGTAGCAAATGCAGAGCGCTTGGCACAGTGCCAAGCTCATGGAATGTGCCAATATTAGCATCTGCCTCCCTTGCTCATAATTGGACTCCTTGTAAATTGAGAAAACTCAGAAGCTCTTCAGGGTTCTTAAGAGAAACGTTTTGGTGAGTGTCAGACACAGGATCGCCCAAACGACCCTTCTTAGCTTATCTCCAAGGCTGCCCCATTCACAGCACATCCCTTCCCATAGGCTGACTGGTTTTATAAATGGACACATAATTGACATATACATTGTATAAGTTTAAAGTGTGTCTGTTTGATATGTTTATATATTGCAATAAATGATTACCACCTTTTGTGGTGAGAACGTTTAAAATCTAGTCTCTTAACAACTTTAAAGTATATAATACAGTGCTGTCAACTATACTCACAATGCTTTGCCTTAGATCTCTAGAACATATCTAACTTCTCCACGACGCAAATTTTGTACTTTTCGACTAACATCTCCCTGATTCCCCCACCCCTACCCCCTGGTAACCAGCGTTTTACTCTGTTTCTATGAGTTCAGCTTTTTAAGATCCCACATAGAAGTGAGATCATACAGGATTTGTCTTCCTCTGACTTGCTTCACTCAGCATAATGCTCTCAAGTCCATTCATACTGTGGCAAATGGGAGGATTTCCTTCTTTCTCTGAGTAATATTCCTTTCTTTCTTTCTTTCTTTCTTTCTTTCTTTCTTTCTTTCTTTCGTTCTATCTATGTATCTATCTATCATCTACCTGTATCATCTTCTTTATTTGTATATCCATTGATGGACACTTAGGTTGTTTTCATCTCTTAGCTGTTGGGAAGAATGTTGCAGTAGACATGGAGTGCTGACATCTTTTTTGAGCTCCTGTTCTCATTTCCTTTGCACACAGGCTTCTTATCATCCTTCATGCCCTTGCTCCTGCTCCTCCTTCTGTTTGGAATACTTTCTTCCTTCTCTTCTCCTAAAATTGCCCCTGAAGAAAGTGTATTCTGGTTTCGAGACCCATCGTAAGCACCAAGGTGGTAAAAATACAGGGGACCCCCACTGGCTCCATTGGCTGCCATCATCAGCGAGCTCTCCTCGAGAGGAGGTCTTCAGTGAGTAATCTGATTAGACCATTTCTGAGCAAGGCTTCTCTCCTACTTCCAGCTTCATAGAATGGAAGCCTTCAGGCTTCGTATTTACCAACAGGCCAGTAATTTGATTTTAGTCTTTCTTTTTTTTTTTTCTTTAAATTTTCTAATGTTTATTTTGAGAGAGAGAGAGAGAGAGAGAGAGAGAGAGAGAGAGAGAGAGAGAGAGAGAGAATGAGCGGGGGAGGGGCAGAGAGAGAGGGAGACACAGAATCCGAAGCAGGCTCCAGGCCCTGAGCTCTCATCACAGAGCCCGACACCGGGCTCGAACTCACGAGCCATGAGATCATGACCTGAGCCAAAGCCGGACGCTTAACCGACTGAGCCCCCCAGGTACCTCGACTTTAGTCTTTCTTTCCTTGGCAGGATATATGCCTGTTATCTTCTTATTGTCCTAGTAGATTGGCATGTACCTTTAAGATTCTGAAACAACTGATGACTATAGCCAAGGAGACCATGCCTGGATGTCTCTTTGTTCTATGGTTATCTCTGCTCATATGTGTACACACACACACACACACACACACACACACACACATTCACACACTGCTTTTGATTGCTCTCTTCTACATTTTAAAACTGGTCACCGGAGAAGGGGTAAAGTCGAAGCCTATAAAAATTAGTGCTCTGTGCCTTTTTTATGACCCGAACACATTTTGCCTTGAGTTAGATAACGCCGTGGAGGACCTATTTGTTTGATAAGTGGACTAAACCCCTGGGGAGCGCTGGGGCTTACTCATCTTTGAATCCCTGTTAGCTCTCCAGTGAACATTTGTGAAAAGGAACTGGTGTTTATCAAATGTTAATGATGGGTTTTGTAACAACTGTAGCCACTTTGCGGATGATTTGGCTTCAAGATGGTCCTGGACACCCAGCATGTGAGGTGCCTGCCAGTTGCTGGTAGGTGTGATCCTGGACGTGTCAACTGATGTCTCTATGCTCCGGAGTCTCTCTATCTCTAATGGATTTTAGTAAGAAAGGAGCGTATGTCTAATTGTACCACTAACAAGGCATTTTTGTAGCTAATTGCAGAATGCTTTCTGCAGGGAGCCTATCTATTGTGGAAGCTCTCTCCTGCTGAAGATTTGGCATTTAGAAGCACGGTAGTTTGTGGGGTACCTTTGCCCCCATCTTGCCCTATTTGTTTCAGGCCTTATGTCCATGGCAGCCTCTGTTTTGTGCCCAGCATGGGAGAAAAAGAAACAGAATAAAAGGCAGTCTGAAAATCGCCAGTGCTAAACAGAAGTGCAAAAATATCTCCAAATGAAAGACAGATTGCACGAGTTTGCCTGAGAAAGCAGCATAGAGTTACGCTGAGCTAGAGCAGAATGACAGAAATCCATCTGGCGGTTCCTTCCCATGAGCAGTAGGAATATGTGAGCGAACCGCCAGGAGGTCCCAGCTCAGGGCTCGGCCCCGTGATGCGGGAGAAGGCAAACTGTCAGGAGGAGAGAGGAGAACATCCTCTGAAACATACGGTAAGTTTTGAGTGGGCGGGGCCTCAGGAAAACGTGAGGCAGGTCTGCAAAAATGTATTTCGCGCTTCAGAACCAGCACAGTCATAAAGAAGAGTCAGGGACAGAGACGTACGAAGTGTCAAGTACTTTCTGGTACCTGTCAAATTACATATAAAATCCATAGTACTGTCCTGGGTTTGACTCAGATCATCAAGGGGAAAAACAGCCTCACTTTGCTGTTTCCTTTCATCCTCTATGTCTCATGACACGCCTTACAGCTAGGAGTAGCTAGAACTTGCTTTAGAGGAAAAGGCTTTCCAAACTTGTCTTTGTCTGGGGCTCTGAGCTACCATGGGACCAACCCACTGTCATTAATGGATTTTTCAGGGCTTCGGAGCCATTGTTACATCGTGAACACAGCAACGTGGAGACAAACTTAAATGGGGGTCAATAGACCTGGAGCTCCCAGTGGTGGGAAAAGAGAGCTTCTCTGCACTTTCTATGCAAACAAGTAGGACGATTCTGAGTTGGTGTTTGTCTGGTTGAATATCTTTGATCCTGAATCCTGAGGATACTTCTTCAAGAGTCTGGTGGCCTCGAAATGTTATTGCCAACAGATTCTAGGAATTGTTCAATGTCCCGGTGTCTTTTGGGAGTCCACCATTCCAACATAGGTCCTTATTCTAGATCCTCTTTAGAAAGAGAATGTGCTTCAGAAACTCAAACTTGGGAATGGGACACCTGGCAGTCACACAGATTGAGCTCCTTTCTTTTCTGTTTCACAAAGATGGGGTATGAAGGCTCCTGAGCTAGAGATGAGGGGAGGGGCCTTTCCTTTGAGCTGCACTCGGGACAGGGAGTAAACAGATTTGTCCAGGGTGCTAAGGAACTCGGCACAGATACTCTGGCGAAAGAGGTGCTGCGACCACTGTCCCAATTTCCTTTCATGGCTTGCAAAGCTTCTCTTTAACCCAGCTCTTGTTAATCGTCCCTGGTAGGTGATGCAGCGATTATGACATCTGGGCTATTCTGTCTTAGGAAAACCCCCAGATTGACTTTCTAATCTCACCCATGTTTATGCTTAAAAAAAAAAAAACTCAAAGTACCTGGTACTCAAGATTGAGCTTGAGGGGCGCCTGGGTGGCTCAGTCGGTTAAGTGTCTGGCTTCGGCTCAGGTCATGATCTCATGGTTCGTGGGTTCGAGCCCCGCGTCGGGCTCTGTGCTGACAGCTAGCTCAGAGCCTGGAGCCTGCTTCGGATTCTGTGTCTCCCTCTCTCTCTGACCCTCCCCTGCTCGCGTTGTCTCTCTCTGTCTCTCAAAAATAAATAAAAAACATTAATAAAAAAATTAAAAAAAAAAGAAGATTAAGCTTGAGGCCTGGTATGGTTACCTGGAAGGTGTTCTGGACAGAGAAGCTCCCTGAGTCTGTTCCAGGGGCTGTGTTCATTGCAGACTGGAATTCAACAGCCACATCACATGCTTCCCCTTAGAAGGGAGGGGGTGGCATCAACACCCTTTTTCAGAAGCCCAAGCCGGAGCCACCAGCCCCTCAAACTATCTATGTTAGAGCTTCTGGGTCTTTCCTTCGTCATGTGACAGCATCAGCAAAGCAGCCTGTTTACCTAAGCGTGCAATATATTATCACGCCAACTCTTCTGATATCTGAATAAACCCTGTAAATAAATTTACGCTTAACTTTAACCAGTGGGACTTATAGTTAGGTGCTGCTATATCTCACTCTTTGAAGTATGTGAATTTTCGCCAAAGGGGCACATAGAATTTTTGGATGATAAACCTACTTTTCAACGTACAAAGTTGTTTGCTGTTTTCAGGTATTCTAGACTGAAGTGCTATGGAAGACAAAAAAAAAAAATCCATTGATAAAGCATAGAAAAATTCCTATCATTTCAGTAGTGCCAGATCTTCATCTATCATATATGCTAAAAAGTAAGTTATATCTTCCTGTAACAGATTCTGTGTTTTTGTTGGGGCTTGAGAAGGGGCCCATTTTGTATATTTGAGGGCTTGGATTTCATCTCCTGCAGTACCAAGCTCACAGATTCCGTGGATTACTGCTTGAAAATGAAAGTGTCCTGTTTCAGGAACTTCTTTTAAAAAATTCAAAATACTTTCCAAGGGTCAAGTGCAAAAACATGGCTCAAGTTATGGTTAGGGAGAGGGTGCTCGTTCTCTTTTCAGGGTAGAATATTGACTGGAAAGTCCTCTTACAAGGGAAGAATGTTGGGCACCTCCTAGTAGCTGGCTCCTAGCAGTGCTGGTTGATCATGTAACATGCAGCGTGCCACCGGGCCGTCTTTCACAGGTAGCGAAAGATAGCCTCATGTGGCAGAAACAGGCTGTGGTTATTATGATGGTTCTCTTCCAGACAGCTACACATTTTATTAGGAAAATTTCTCATCAAGGAAGTACCAGGAGCCCCCATGAGCCCTTCCTTCACCTCAAAGTCATCACTGTTTTTTTGCTGCAATTGTCTTCCATCTATTTTCTGTTTTGGTGACCATTTTGAAGCAAACCTCTGGCTTTATGGCATTTTACCACTAAGTACTTGAGTACTCGAGCAGACCTCTAAAGAGGGTCATCTGCTGACCTAGATACAATGGTGTCATCACATGTAACATGCTCAGTATGGATTCTTCCATATCCTCGTAGTCAAGCCATACTCGTATTTTCTTGATTTGTTCAAAGTTAGGCCTTCAGGACCAACGTTTGTCTTCTCATTTGCCTACCCGTTTTTTTTTTTTTTCTTAAGGATGTCACACACCAGACACCAGACCAAAAGGTCTGTAGTAGGCTGACTGCCCGATGTACCTGAAGTTGTGCATTTCTAGGATAGATTCTGGGGCCCCAACATGGCTGACTTCTTTCAGGAGATCTGAACCGGGAGGAGGTGGTGAAGCCTGTGTTTTGGAAAAGTCCTCAGATGATTTTGATGGGCAACCAGGTCTGGAAAGCGTTGTTCTCTACCACTGCGTTTTCCTTAGGAATGCCCAGGAAACAAAGGACTGGTCAGGGCATGTTTGGCATATGACTAGAACGTTCTGGAACCTGTAGTTTTAAAACTATTGTTCCACCAGCACCCAAATAAATATCACATCTGAGAACATTTGTTATTGTAACAACATCAGAAAATTACTTTTTGTTGTAACAGGAATGACTAGTGGACATTGAAATAATGTGGGCCAGTAATACCTGATTACAGACTCCCCAGGCAAATAAAACTCCGGATGTTTTTCCTGGTTGTGGTGAATACAACTTGTTGTTTTTTATAGAGGTCGTGGAAAACGAGACTCCTTCAGGGTTTTCATATTGGCAACAGAATACCATTCTGGAAGTGAATTAAATTAGACTTAAATTTAATTTTATGCAGGTTAATTCAAGGAGCTCAGCCCGGCATTTGCAACTTTTAGAATGATGTTTAGACCTGAATGAAATATGAAGTTGAATAAAACACAAGTTTAAAAGTGAAACATTTGGTTAACCTTTCCTTTTGTCTACATGGCTTTTTTCCTCCTCCTCTTAACCAATGCGCAGGATCCACCAAATTAGTGGAAGGAATACAGCTATATTTTTCAGGCACATGGAGAATATCAAACCTGAGCTTGGTGAACATATTATTTGAAGTTATCTTGATTAAAAGATTGCCTAAGAATGCTGCTATTTGCAGGCGATTTCTTTAATTTTTACCCAGGGTTCCTGTGACTGTGAAATCTGAAATGACCACCCGTGGTAGGTCATTTTTCGTCATTTAGTTTTGAGATCGTTCAATGAGAGCCTTGACTAAATCAAAACAATACTAAAGAAATACGTTGATTAATATTGTTACAAAAATTACTACTAATCACTTACAGGTTCCTTACCAAGTACACGTGCATTTTAGTGAGCAACTGTTATCAGTCTATGTACCGTGGTATTTGGTGAGTCTGTGAGGATCAATCCTTTTGTTTTTTTTCCTGTGGCATTTTGCTTGTACTTCTAATAAAATATAATAGTAGTGATGATATTGGAGTACAATTATTTGTTCATGTATTTCCTTGACTAGACCTGGTATATTCTAGAAGTTAGGAGTCTGACTTCTCTCTGTATGTCCAGTCCTCACACCACCCCTGCCTTGCAATGAGTGCTTAATTTACGTGTGAGGCCGTTAGTGAATGAATCATAACCTTGGGTTTTGTGTGTGTGATCGACTGTTTTGACCGAATCAACTGACCTCACAATGTAGTCCAGTTGCTGCCTTTTCACTGAAGAGATCGCTCGTGTAACGCTGCCAATATTTTACATTAGTGTAGTCGTTTATTTTCTCAAAGGATTGTCCGCGGATGGAAAATCATGAGACTCTTATTTGATTCTCTCAAAAACCACACAACACGGAGCCCGTGGTCATCTTATTTTAGACGTGGGAAAACAAAGGAAGACAAGTTGCCTCAGATCATAGCCAAGTATGAGTAGAGCTCTGAGATTTCTGTGTTTCCCACAAACATTGCCCCCCCCCCGCCCCCCACTTCAGTGCACCATACTTGCCTTATGCTGGCAGTCGGGTGGGGGGTTAGAGGATGTGGCGGAGCAGGTAGAACACTGTCGTACAGTGTGCAGGCCTCTGTGCCATGGGTTTTCCTCTAGTTCTACAGGGGTCTGGCTGGGGGCTGGGCCTCAGGCAGGTGGTAGTGATGGGGAGGGTTCCCTTCATTCCTTTTGAGGAGCCAGTGTTCTTGGGCCCCAATACTTTTTTTTAATGTTTATTTATTTTTGAGAGAGAGAGAGAGACAGATTGCGAGCAGGGGGGGGTGAGAGAGAGACACACACACACACAGAATCTGAAGCAGGCTCCAGGCTCTGAGCTGTCAGCACAGAGCCCGACGCGGGGCTCGAACCCATGAGCCGTGAGATCATGACATGAGCCAAAGCCGGACGCTCAACAGACTGAGCCCCCAGGCGCACCCCACCCCCCAAATACTTAGCTGTGCGTTTCCTCAGCTGCTGTCCTGTGGGCCCAGGAGCACCTGCTCTGCACTGTTTGTAAAATCGCTACTGAATGAGAGACGTCGTCAGGAACCTCGTTCTGGGCCTGGGCCTCTATTATCTCTATGCCTGTTGAATCGCTGTCTGCTTGGCAAGTGTGTTTGTAGGCTTTCCCGGAGACACTGAATCAATGCCTCAAAATCACAAGAGAGGGTCTCGTCTCCTTTTCCCCTGAAAGTACCAGTATCAGTGTGTGCTCATGCCAGCCTCTAAGATTCCATCCTCTAATAGGCTGTGACAGTCGTTCCTTACTCTCCTCTTTTTTATAAATATAAAGGAGAAAAAAAAAAAAACCCTCGGGCACCTGGGTGTCTCAGTCAGTTAAGCGTCCAACTCTAGATCGGGGCTCAGGTCATGATCTCACAGCTTGTGAGACTGGGCCTCATGTCGGGCTCTGTGCTGACAACTCAGAGCCTGCTTGGGATTCTCTCTCTCCCTCTCTCTCTGCCCCTCCCCTGCTCTCTCTCTTTCTCTCTCTAAATATATAAATAAACTTAAAAAGACCTCAGGTAATCTGTACACATACTAAACAGTTCCAACAGCACAAAAAGTAATCACTGAAAAGCATGAAGTGAGAAGTAATCTCCCGTCTCTGGTCTCCTAGTTTATCATCTTAGGACCAGTCACCATTTCCAGTTTCTTTAGCATCATTTCAGACACACGTAGGATGTGTCTGAGTCGTTATATGAATGGTATATGTGAACTATTATATGTAAGTGTGTAACATGCAAATATTTAAATATGCAAACCTTTGAAGTGAAAACACTAATTGTGGCGTAATGCACACAACTTTGGACTTTATGACTTCAGTTTTGAACTGTTATAGTAGAGAGCGTTAAATAGACATACTTAGGGGTTCCCTTTCCTGCTGTTTTAAAGGACACATAGTATTCCATATTGTGGGTCAATCATAATTTTTATCGAACCTATGTTAATGGACCTTTAGGTTGTTTTCAGTCATTTGCTTCTATAAATATAGCTGCCTTGTTACGTTGGGTCACCCTTGTGATAGCATTTATAGAATAACTTCTAGAAGTGGAGTCGTATAGTTGAAGTTATGGCATTTAAAATTTTGATAGGTGTTCCAAAATTGCCCTCCCCAAAAGGTGCAATTTACACTTCCACCCACACGGAATGACAGCCTATTTCCCACCCACCTGCCAACAATATATTAGAAAATGTTTCCAGCTTTGCTAACTAATATCCTTGTCTTTTGAAAAATGTTTGCAAATTGATCTTGTCATAAATTCTCTTCAGCTCCCCCCCCCCCAACTTTCCAGTTTTTTCCAGGTACAGAGCTTAAGTTTATAGGTCTATAGGGCAGTTCCTTCTTCCCTTTAAACAGGCATAGGGTTTTGTTTAATCTCTTGGGCTTCCCCGCTCCTCCATTTACTACCAATCATTACTTTAACTTATTCTTTTAGGATCCTGGGGTGCAAGTCGTCAGTGCCGGAGGCTTTCAAGGTGTTGAGTAAATAAGAAATGGCAGCAAACATTTCTTGTTAGTGAGGGAGAGAATAAAAGGCATGTCACTCAGGGTTTCTGGGTGCAACTTTGGTTCAATTATCTTCAGATGTTTAAAATCAAGGCTGTTTCCAGACCATTTCAAAGAACAGCAGGGCAACCTGCTGGGAACTGTGTGAAATGAACACCCTGTTACAACTAATTAGTGTTACTGTTTTCCTTGCAGTTGGGAGTGAGAGGAAATATATGAAGGGTGTTTATCCCTTCCTGTAGTAGGAAAGAGTTGGGACCGCTGGAAAAGCCTGGAGGGGGACCCAGGGTAAGCTTCCTACACCACTAGCCCCCTTTCCCCAAAGAATGGCTGCGAGCAGTCATGATCCATAGTCCAGATTCCATCCCTGTGCGCTCTGCTTTCTTTGACCCATGCGTTAGCTCTTCAGGTTGTTTTTACAAGAGCCCGAAGACAAATAGTCCATTCAATTAAATTCAACAAGTATTTATTGAACACGTACAGTATGTAGATGGGTAGGAAACAGTCCCAGCTCTAAGGACTTTAAAATGTGGGCACAGAGAATAAATGACGGGGTACTTGAAGCCCCCGCAAGATTCTGAGGAGAATGGCTGTGAGCTCAGACAGGGTTCCAGTTCTGACTTTGTCCTTTACTGGCCCCGAGAACTTGGGCAGGCAGCTTCACTTTCCTCATGTCAGTTTCCTTACCAAGCAAGGTTTAAGAGTTACATGAAGTTGTCATGGTTAGTGATCAGTTAATGTTAGCAGGTCATCAGGCCTGTGCCTTAGGAAGAGTCATGTGGCAGTAGCAAATAGGACGATAAAGCGTGGGAGGGGGAGACCAGAGTTTAGTCAGGACAGGTCAGTCCGCAGGGCAGTGACCAGCCAACCCCCTTTGTCCCAGCAAAGATGGCTGCCTTATCCAGCTGGTGCTGTGCAAACAGACTGCTCTGCGGCACAGCAGTGCCCCCTCTGTGTCAGCAGAGGGAACGAATCGCGTCACAGCGGTAGCTCCGTTGCTCATGCAGCAAGCACGAACCTAGGCAGACAGGCTCGAGGTGCTGGGTGCCAGAAAGGCAGATAAACACAGTCTCTGTTTTCAAGAAGACAGATGGGTCAACAGATACATGTGACGCAGGTGACGACTACTCCCAGGGAGTATGTGCAGCGTCTGTGGGTGGACAGAGCAGGACACCTGACCCCTGCCTGGGCTGGGAGGGAGCCGGGAGCTCATCTGTAGCCTCTTGATTCCCACCAGGTTTCCCAGAAGCAGGGCCTGGATGAAGGAAGACCTTGCGTGAATTCCCTGTCCTTGCGGGGCCACCCCTCTCCTGCTGACCCCACGGTCCAGACCGCTGCCAGACTCCTCCTCCTCCCAGCCTCTGCTGGCACGGCCGCCGCAGGTCGCTGGCTGAGGCTGCCCAGTGCCCATGACAGCAGCGGTAACAAATTGTTCCTCCCTTACACTGAGAGCATCGGTTGGACCAAGCCCAGGATGATTAAATTGCACTTCGAGCCACTGCTGTGTTGACCAGACCTCCCTTCCAGCCACCCCCCTCCTCCCTTCAAAGCAACAAGTCGCAAACATTTGATTGAGTCAGAGCGGCCGCTCGTCCCCGTTTCCTCACACCCGCTCAGCTTTGGAACACGAGGGACGGGTCCTGAGGGAGACTGCGGCTCACACACCAGCCCGCTTGGGAGGCTGTGTCACGCTCTGTAAATTACTGCCCCGTGCTCCCTGCCCTGGCCTGCATTCCCGTGGCCCCTCCGTTCATTGTCCAGCGTGGGCTCCTGGTCACCCTGCGTCGTCGTGCAAACTTCAGCGCTTTTTCGGGGCCTGGGAAGCTGGGAGCCTGGAGGAGCTCAGTCATTGGGTCTGCTCACCCAAGTCGGTCACCTGGTCACCTCGAAGGTTAGGTGGGGGAGGTGGCCGGCCGTGAGTGCAGCGAGCCACTGCAGATGTTCTCTGCCTCTGATTTGCATCGTTGTTTCCATCCAGGTGCAAAAATGCACCGGGCTCCCTAAACCAGAGCTTCCTGGTGTGAATCAGATGAAACCTGAACTGTGGGGAAGGTGGCAAGTTCTCCAGTGCGAGCCTAGGGAGTGGACTTGGGTGGAAAGTCACGTCGGGCCCATAAACACAGCAAGATGGAAAGGCCGCCAAGAGCAGAGACAGAAATAGCTGAAGGGTCCCTCATCCTGCCTCACTCAAACCCACCAGCTCCCGCCAGACATTCCTCTCCCTCGCTCTGCCTTCCCTCTTTCTCTTCTGTGTTTTTCTTTCTCTCTCCAAGTTCTCGTTTGCTCCAGGGACTCCTCAGCTGGCCTGCAGGGCCACAGTTGGCTTGATAATCTTGGAGTTACTGGGTCTTTTTTTGGAGTGCAGACGAGATGCAGAGACGCTGGGCTTCTCCAAGGGTTTCTCCTCTCTGGGAAGCCGCAGGAAACATGCCTCTCTGTTCCACCCCAAGGCAGTATCTTCCAGGTGTTTCTCCTACAGGGAGGAGAGGAATTGGCTCCTAACTCATGTTTTAATCAGAGTGTTTTTGGGTATGTTGAATTTGTCACAGATATTTGTGCTTACTCTGGTTTGCGAGTCAGGTTTCATCTCTTTCTCGTTTGGTCTGCAGGTAGCACACCGATCTGAGCTCATTGTCTGTTTGAAAATGATGAATCAGGAGCCTCTAGGAGGAGCGAAGCTGTTCCCCAGAGCAAAGCTCTGCGTTTTGCTCCGTGCTCCGAGCTGGTAGGGAGGTTTTAGGAGGTGGGTAAAACACGATAGCCGTGGAACAGGTGCTGCTGTAGCAGCAACTCCGGGGACGGCCCAGCCCAGCTTGGCAGCAGTGGTGTGTTGTTTCCCAGCTACAGAGGCTGGAGCCCCTGCAGTGCTGACAGAGGTCAGGTACTGGAAATATCAAGGGCCATCATCTCTCAGGCCCCAGCCCGAGACACCTCGTACATTTCACGTTAGGGTGCAGCCCGCAGCTTTCTGCCTTCCAGCAGGGAGAGCGGATGCTCTCCCTCCCTCCCTCCCTCTCTCTCAGATGTCTATAAATACACCCTCTCATTCGCCTGAAAGCTTTCTGGCAGGAGGGCAGAGTGTATCCTTCCCGGCCCAGCTTCTGCGGTGGGAGGACTCAGTGAGGTAATACGGGAGGCGCCTAGCACAGCTCCTGGGGCAGAGCAGGGACTCAATCATCAGCCTTCCTTCCTGCATTCGACCTCCCCTTTCTTCTTTATTCCTACCTTCTCCTTCAAGGGAAGCTACCAGACGCGTGTGTAACTTCCCCTTGTGCGTATACGTGTACTGGAAGCTGGTGTGCTCTTCTCTGAGCGAGACTCCTCCTTACAGAGTATAAGTCACACCGGGCCACTGATCACGGTCTCCCCCCCCCCCCCCCCGGCCCCTCCATCAATTTGCCATCTCACTTACTATTCCGGCATCTTTATCGTTGCCCCTCCTAGGGTGAGACATCTGTTTAATATTTTCCTTCTTTGGAACCAGGCCATTGGAAAGCAGATGAGGCAGGGCCGGCCAGGTGGAATTGGCAGAGAGTTGGTGAGCACCTCAACATTGCCTAACGAGGCAAGACATTGGTAATGCACAGGCCGGGAGCCATGGGGATTTGGCTACCTGACTGTGGGAGGGCGGGCTGCTGGCAGTCTGTGAGGATATTTTAGTGGAAGCAGAGTTCAGCCCTAGACTGTGTTTCCCAGGGCAGGGCCAGCCCTTCCCTCACTATCAAGGTAAGTAATGTTTTAGTGCAGTGTTAAAAATAATAGTTAACTAGCTTGAATTAAAAAAAAATAATCAAAGGTAATGTGAAAAAAATCCATGGTAAACCAAGTGTCAAAATATTGGGGTGATAGTAAAACAGATCTTGTCTGTCTTAGTGATCTCTGGCTGCGACCACAAAGCGCAGGCTGGGCGGCCTGAACAACACTTATTTCCCTCGGTTCTGGAGGCTGGAAGTCCAAGGTCAAGGTCCAGCAGAGTCTTTCCAGTGAGAGTTCTTTTCCTGGCTTGTAGGCGGCTGCCTTCTTCCTGTGTCTGCATTTGGTTGTGGAGAGAGAAGGAGAGGGAAAGCGACAGAGAGACAGAGAGAGGGAAAGAGACAGAGACATAGGGAAAGGGAAACAGAGAGACAGAAAGGGAAAGAGACACAGAGACGGAGAGAGGGAGATAGACGGAGACAGAGAGGGAAAGAGACAGAGACAGACAGAGACAGAGAGAGCACATTGGGTGTAAGCAAGTGAGTGCACTCTGGTACCTCTTCCTAAAATGACACTAATCTCCTTATGAGGGCCCCATCCTCATGACCTCCTCTAGCCCTAATTAGTTCTCCTAGTCCCCATTTCCAAATACCATCACATCGGGAGTTAAAGTAGCATACAGATTTTAGGGGGACACAAATATTCAGTCCATAACACTGGCTTTAATATTTTGGTATTTTGTTCATCACTGATTATTATAATAATTTTTTTTAAATATTGCATTAAAACATTGTTTATTTTGACTATTGAAGTTTTTGTTGCCACCTTCAATTTTGCCTTACTCACCTCATTCTTGTCATGTCTCTGCTCTAGAGAAACCCCAACTCCCGGATCCGGGGAAGGGGCATTGGGCCGAGGCATCACCCTGAGCTAAAGGATCAGGGTCGACCACTCATTGGATTGGTCCAGTGCCGACCAATTCTTCATTTTCTTTTTCTTTCTTGATCATTGTCAAGTTTATGGTTGCATTTTCAACACTTCATTATTTCTGTTGTACCATAGGACTTTGCATTTCATCCAACACTGCAATGATGAGTTAAACATAATGTTCCATAATCAAATCTAATTTTTAGAATTTCTCATATGAATGGAGGTAGTCAGGAACCAGAAAACCCATTCTGAATGTGCAGCTTTCTTAGGCGACCTTTTACTATAACTTCTGAAATTTTGGTGTGTCTGCAGATGTAATCCGATTTTAAAGACTACGAAAGTCTTTTCAGCTCTCCGATAATATGGTGACTTTTTTCAAAGTCTTTTTGATACTTTCCCCAAGTTAAACATTTTTTAACTTTTGGTTTTGATATAATATTAAATTTACAGAAAAGTTATAAGAACTGTACAAAGAATTTGGATACCCTTACTCAGTGTCACTGTTTATATTTTGCTTCATTTGCTTTCTCTTTCTCACTGTGTGTATACATGTACACACCAACATATATGTATAAACACACATTTATATGTGAACACATATATACATGTACGTATGAACACACACATACACATAGCAGCATACATATACACATACATACGTGTATATATCTACATATAAATATATGATTGTTTTCTGAACCCTTTGTTAGTAAATTAGAGACCCCATTCATTGATAAAATCTGTTACATAATCCACAGTCCATGTTCAATTTTTACCATGTGTCCTCATGTTCATTATAGATATTCTTTTTTCCTCGGTCCAATATCTAATCCAAGATCATGCATCACATTTGGTTGTCAAAGTCCTTTAATCTCTTTTAATCGGGAACAGTTCCTTAGCCTTTCCTTGTCTGTCTTTTTTTTTTAAATGCAACTTTATTTTTTAATTTATAAAAAATGTTTATTTATTTATTTATTTTTATTTTTGAGAGAGAGAGAGAGAGCACGAGCAGGGGAGGGGCAGAGAGAGAGGGAGAGAGAATCCCAAACAGGCTCCTCACTGTCAGCACAGAGCCTGATGCGGGGCTTGAACTCACTTACCATGAGATCATGACCTGAGCCAAAAGGAAGAGTTGGACACTTAACCGACTGAGCCACCCAGGTGCCCTGTCTGTCTTCACCTTTTTAGTTTTTGAAGTACTCAGTCATTTTGTAGACTGTTCCTAAATTTGGATTTGTCTGATGTTTTCTCATGTTTAGATTGAGGTTATGCATTTTTGGCAGGAATACCGCAGAAGTGATGTGTTTTCTGTTTTCCATATCAAAAGTATATTGGTTTATCTCCATTTTGGTGATATTAACTTCTCTTTTGCTGTTTTTTTTTTTTTTTGAGATTACGTCACCCAGCTGCTTTTTTCTTCCAGTTGTACTGAGATTTTATGGACCTATAACATTGTGTAAGTTTAGGGTGTACAACGGGACAATTTGATGTATGACTACGTTGTGAAATAATTTCCACAATAGGGTAGTTGCGTCCATTTTGGTGATGTTCGCTTTGGGTACTTTGTGAAGGACGAAAAGTAGTCTGTGGGCAGACACACTGTGGGGGGTGGGGGCATTGTTCTATAGTGTTCTGTGATTGGGGCACAGGTGAGCCTGTGCTCCTGGACCTTGAACTTCACCGGTACTTCTAGGGTCCCTCCTCCCGCCCCTGTGGGTGGGACAGGATGGCTAGAAGGGGACCAGAGTTGGATGTCTCCCTTCCCCAGGTAAGGTTAGGTTCTGACAAATAGTTTCTTCAGAGGGTGGGCCTTGTTGAGGAGAGAATGCTGTGGCACATTTCAGAATGGTTCCTTGTTTTCTCCCGAGGCTGGAAACATGAGGGGACTCTTCTCTGATTTGTGATGAAGAACTCCTGGAGGTGAAACTCACAAAAGTGTGGGAGCCTCCTAGGACTGGGTCCTCCTGGAATTTCGAACTCTCAGACTTGTCCAGATTGAGCCCCCAGCAATTTGTCAACTATAGTCAGGTTTTCTGACCCTGGCACTGTTCCTGCAGGGGTTCGTGCTCATGGGTTTCTGCTGCAGTTAGGTTGATTCTCAGTATCTGCCTGTCTGTCTCTTCAATTTAGGGTGGGCATGGTTTGGGGAGCGGTTTGCCCTGTGACCTCATTTCTCCTACACATCTAAGGAGAGTTGCTGACTTTTCAGTCTGTTCAGGTTTTTAGTCGTTGTTCAGATGGAGTGGTGGCTTCTAAGCTCCTTACTTGCCGGACCAGAAACCAGAAGTCCATTGATAAATGATATTTCTATTTCCATCCTTCCTTCTATATTTATTAGCTGACCATCCAGTGCAAGGAGGAGCTTTTCTTTTTTATTAGTTAGTTAAATAAAATATTTGTGTATTTATTTATTTAAACAGACCCAGACTCATAGGTTCCTGCATTATTTAATGGATTATGACCTGTTCTTATTTATTTTGATACTCTGATCACTCCTGACTTGGCCAGTGGAAGTCTTTTCCAGTTAGCTCTGGAGTGCTTCAACATGTTCCTATTCTTCTTTGAGTACTTTCTTACTTTCTGATGCAACAAGATGTTCCAGGATTGTCTTGCACTTTTCCTGCTCCAGCCCTAGTGCAGTATGATTAAATCATGCTTCATGAACCATTTTCTTTTTTTGGAGAGGTTATTTCTCCAATAACTGAGCTGAAGACAGAGTTTGGATTCCATGTTATTTGTACCACACAGCATATTCTGTATGTGATATCACCAGCATTTCCTATGAAAAGGTATCATCAGTTAGTCTTCTTTGAATCCATTGTTCTGCTTTAATTTAGCATTTCAGGCCAGGCATTCGTGTATTGTTTTGATTTAGGTAATTGCTTTATTTAGGTCTGTTTGTTAAGAACTGCAATTAAACCCCCTCCCAGTTAACTCAATATGTCTAGTGATGGTTGGTTCTGTGCTTAGCCCTTGTTGATTCTCTAGAGAATAAAATATGGTACCTACTCCCAAGAAGTGTATATTCTAGTAGGGAAGACAAGAAGAGCCTACGCTAACCCATGGCACATGCCACATGCAAGTGTATAAACCATCGCTGCACTATATGGGGGCCAGCAGTAAGTCTGTACCAGATCTTATGGATAAGGATGGATAAGGCAAGCAAGACCCCATAGCTCATAACCATCGGGACGGGAAGTCTTTGTAGACCTAGGAGGAACTCTGCATATTTGCCTTGCCTAGAAAGATGAACAGTTTTACACCTGGGCTATAAACCTCACTGGGACACACAGAGGGAAGAGTGGGCGGGTCTCACTAAATTTCCATACATAAGCATTCCCTGGAGACTAGAGCCTAGAGGTAGGAGAGCATGACATTATGAGATTCCCTGCCTGTATTCACTCCCGATTGTTCTAGAGCAGGGGGCTCTGAGTCTTTGTACAATTGCTGTTGGGAGCAATGTTGCCAGACTCTGGTAGAAAGAATGTTACCTAGGAGAAAAGCATGACGACGTTTTTTTCTGGCCCAATCATTTTGTATCTCCATCCTGTCTACACTCTAGTTTGTAAATGCCCTGGGGACAGGACATTATGCATTATACTTACTGGCATCTCCCATTGTATATGCATAGGAATGATTCATTGATTGATTGTTTTTCTGAAATGACTCCAACTGCTTTGGGATGTGGGACATGGGAGAGACAATGATGAGATTTGTTGAACTGTGTAAATATAAAACTTTTGCTGTGTTATCTTAAACTTGTGGCCCTAGAGTGGTTCTAGACTCCCTCCCCCGCTGTTTTAAATGTTTACTTTTGAGAGAGAAAGTTGGGGTGAGAGAGAGAGACAGAGGATCCAAAGTGGAATCCTCTGAGAGTGGAGAGCCAAATACCAGGCTCAAACCCACGACCTGTGAGATCATGACCCAAGCTGAAGTTGGACACTTAACCGACTGAGCCACCCTAGTGCACCTAGACTTTCCCTTGTGGAAGCAAAATCCCTATAGTAGTTCCAGACCTCACTTTTCCTAAACTTTTTTTTTTTTTTTTTTTTTTTTTACCACATTGTTCCTTATTTAGAAAGCAAATGACCTTTTAGAAGAAAGGTACTCTCTATACTGAAAAGTCTCTTTTAAATAAAAGTAAAATTATGACCCAGATGATTTTCAGTGTTAAGCTGTAGGCAAACTTAAAGCAAGAGAGGCCTTCCTGGCAACTCTAAAATGAAAGCATATAGGTGACTTCTCTGCTGCCCATTAAGACGGCTGCTGGATGGTCTACATTCTTCATGCCCCTTTCTTGGGCCTTACTCTTGGGCCCAGCGAAGCCTGAAGCTTGGTTTCTTATAATTCTCCCAGCGAAGGTCTGGGGATTCTGCCCTATTTATTTATTTATTTATTTATTTTTATTAATTTTTTAAAATGTGTATTTTTTGAGAGAGAGAGAGAGGGAGAGCGAGCGAGCGAGAGAGACTCCAAAGCAGGCTCCAGGCTCTGAGCTGTCAGTGCAGAGCCCTAGGTGGGGCTCAAACTTATGAGCCATGAGATTGTGACCTGAGCCGAAGTTGGACGCTTAACCGACAGAGCCACCCAGGTGCCCCCAGGGTTCTGGCCTCTTAATGGTAGAGGTAGGTTCTGGTAGAACTTGAAGGCTGTATTGAATAAGGAACTATCAAGTCATGCAGTGCTCACAGCTGGGATGGCCCATGTGCATCAACTTTGGAAATCAGCAGTTGGATTAAGGAAATTCTCCAACCTGAAATGAATATCGGCTTGAGTTATTAAGCCCAGAGATATTTCCTGTCTTAGAGATTTGCTGGTAGGCCATGCTTGCCTTAAGTTAAAGGGTCAGATTTTCCCGTAAGCCCTTGAGCTCTCTTGCTATTTTGGGTAATCACCTCTCCACACACATATGCTTAATCAGGAGCCGGAGCATAGAAAGTGTTGTCAACTTTGTCCTATACTGCATTAGGATCCCTTCCTTGGCCAAGTGAGTGCTCTTGATGAGTTCACCCCCTTCTGCGATCATGTTGTAGGGCTTCTGATTAGACATTGTTGTATGTAATCCATCCCCATGTTAACAGGCATTCCTCCAAGTGACGACAAGATCTGGCCTGTGGTGGATGATGGCTCTCCCCCGGGATCTCCTGGGGACAGGCTGGTGCTTTTAGAACTGCCGTATGCCTTGATCTTAATTTATCTGTTGTATTCAATATCATTGGAAGCCGGGAAAAGGCCACATACCTGACCTCTGTTCCAGGGCTGTGATATTGCACCCACTCCAACCTTCCTTTGATCCTGGCTTTGGCAAGCCAAGTAGGGGAACTCCTTGGTCCCCAAAGGTTCCTCTGACTTTGTCCATTTGTGACATTTAGTCTTCAAATTACAGTTTGATTTGATTGCAGGGAGAAAAAGAAGGCTTTGAGGGTCTGCCGGAAAGTAGGCTTTTCCAAGTGTCCACATGAAGATTAGTATCCCTCCCAGTTGTCACCTGGTTGTCATGTGACAGTTCTTGAGGGAGAGGACATTGGGCTATTGGGCTTTGTTTGGGCTTCCTGGTTATGAGACTTGGAAAGGTGGCAAAGCCATTATAGACAGCTTACAGTATTCATGTTCAGGCCACTCCCACTCCAAATACAGACCACTCCTTGGCCTTTTTAATTTTAGAATGCTTCTTTAGAATGAATTCATATTTGCTGAAATCATATCTGCCTTTGTAGGGGTTAAGAGAATATTCACCAATTTTTATTGAAAAAATTCCATGAAGAGAATTGTTGACTTTGTTGAGGGTGAAGGCCAATAAACTGGAAAGGAAGGAAGGAAGGGAAGAAGGGAAGGAGGGAAGGAAGGAAGGGAGGGAGGAAGGAAGGAGGGAGGGAGGGAGGAAGGGAGGAAATTGAAGCAACTTTGTGTAAAATATTAGTGCTGAGTTGGGAAGACACAAGTTTCAGACAGTTCCCATGTGTGTAACACCATAGGTGTTATGGACACATGGCCTTTATCAAACATCTTCCATTCCCATCTGAAATCTTATTGTGTGAACTGTGAAATAATGAAACTGCATTTTAAAATGTGTTTTATAATTAGAAGCAGTGGCCTTGATGAATTTTGTCACAAAATCAGGTCTTCAAGAGCACACTCTCAGTTGGCTACAGGCCAGAAACCAGTCCCTACAATGTGGAAAAAGGTCAGGATTGGACTGGGTCTATATATTGAAAAAAAGAAAAAAAAAAAAGAAGTGTCTCCTTTTTTCCAATCTCCTTTTGGAGCTTCTTTCTCTGTTTCTTTCTTTTTCTAAAAATATTTATTTTTTATTTTTGAGACTGTTTCTTTCTTTTTCTAAAAATATTTATTTTTTATTTTTGAGTGAGACAGAGCACGAGTAGGGGAGGGGCAGAGGGAGAGGGAGACACAGAATCGGAAGCAGGCTCCAGGCTCTGAGCTGTCAGCATAGAGCCTGATGCGGGGCTTGAACCCACAAACTGCGAGATCATGACCTGAGCTGAAGTCAGGCCTTTAACCTACTGAGCCACCTGGGCGCCCCTCTTTCTCTGTTTCTCTACTGCTCTAGAATGCCTGAGCTGAGGGTAAATCTAGATAAGAAAAGGATGTACCATTCCTTAAAATGCTAAGGGCCTTTTCCTGGTGGTGTCCTGTGCTTGGTTTTCTGAGACAGTAGAATTTCAGGTAAAAGAAGTTTATTTTGTGGGCTCTAGGGCGCGTTCTTGGATAAGAAAAAAGTCTTCGTCAGCCTTCCCAGAGCCGGAGAGTACTTGTGATTCTCTCTACGGAGCCTGCTGTGGCTGGCGCACGTGGGAACAGCCACAGCGGGAAGGTCAGCCGTACTTCGTGGGGCACCAAGTCTGGGCATTTGTGGATGTTCAAGCCTGTGTTAGGGCAGGCTGCCAAGGAGACACAGGGGTTACACACCTGGCACTCACTGCTGGTTGGCCCCAGGATTGTAACCAGGCTTATGAAAAGAGAGGGCTTAACAGGGTTGCCCCTTGGTGAGGGCCCATTGGAGAACTGAGGGTCTTGGTTTCCGTCTGAAGACCTGGTTGGTTTCAAGCACAGAAAAACTGTACATCATCTGCCGCCGCAGCCCCACATTCCTATGAGCTGTAGGCACTGCTCGAGCGTCCCATTCGGATTTCTAACACTGCCGGGACAGGGCCCTGTCCCACGTGCAGCAGGGATGGCACTGGAGAGAGAGCCTTGTAGGGGCCGTAGGTCCGGAGAAGTAGCGAGGCCCATGGAGGGGTGGAGAAGCCCTGACAGCAAGCTGGTGACCTTTGGTGCAAATTGGTGCAAGCTGGTGTGTGGTGCAAACTGGCAGGGAGGGAGCAGGAAGAAATTCTGGCCCAGGCCAGTGGTGACCTTCAGGTGTACCCCCTTCCGGGATCAGGAACAATGGGGTGTTGCCACCAAGGCCACGAGGCAGAGCAGAAAATGGCATCTGTGGTTGTAGCAGGTGAACTTTAATGACTGCCAAGGAGAGCTCAAGTGCCATTTGGAGACCCCTGCCAGCCCCGGGGGGGCGGGGGTGGGAGGGATGGGACCTGGGCCTGGGATTCCGCAGATCTCCTGCCCCAGGCTCCGAGCCAATGACTGTTGTTATTGTTACTCAGAACCCCTCCGGGGGCCTTTCTCCAGCTGGGAGAAGGGGGAATGGTACAGGTTACTCCTCTGTCCTCAGCAGAGAGACGCCCCTGATTCCTATTCCGGGGGACTGCCTGTGAGCTGCGGATGGTGCGTGGAACTACACGGAAGTCGATGTAGGGCTCTCCTAACAACTTAGAATACCAAGCCAGTGAGAGACAGTGTCTCTTAACAGTGGAGACATAAACTCCCCCCCATTTACTTTGTCCTCCTCTGACAGCTGGAATTTGGCCATTTCTAGTCTTTGGGTAAGGAGAATCTTTTGTCTGCTGTCAAGGAAATCTGTTCCAAACTAGATGTTTTATGATACTACCGATGTGGTTTTTTTCTCCCTAGTCATGTGTTTTCTGGAATATTCTGTACTTACTGTATATAGCTAGATGACATCTGAACAGTGTCGTGATCCTGCCTGTTCTTAAGTTTACAATGTGTTGTAGTATGAACATTGCACATGGGTGCTGTTTTTTTGGGTGGCATAGATGCTAGCTCTCCTCCCGAGTGTCACAGCGACATGCTGGGCCTTCCTGTTTTGACTGCTTTATTTGGCAAAGGCCCAAGGTCACACATGCTGATGTTGAGCCCTCCCCCACCGTTCTCCAGTGGAGCACATGGTGCTTTCACACCAGCAGCCTTTGAGGAACTGAAGCTGTTCTTTCTTAGTCTTCTTGGCAATAGTGTTTGACTCTGTCTGGTATTCTGTTGAAAGCTTACCTGTTGGAGAATAGCGAAGGGCAGGCTCATAGTTCTCAAAATACAAGTATCAGATATTCCTTAAAAAAAAATCCAGGGCGCCTGGGTGGCTCAGTCGGTTGAGCGTCCGACTTCGAGCCAGGTCGTGATCTAACGATTTGTGGGTTCGAGCCTGCTTCCGATTCTGTGTCTCCCCCTCTCTCTGCCCCTCCCATGATCATGCTCTGTCTCTCTCTCTCTCAATGATAAATAAAAAAATAAATTAAAAAAAAATCCAAACAGTAACAGCAAAACCACACCAGAGGTCTCACAGCTCAGGCCGGTGCCCCTTCTGAGGCTTCTCTGGAAAGGCCTCAGGCTCGAGGCTAAGCGTGGAGTTTGCCCTGAGGGAATGTGCTTGTGTGTTTTCTTTCCGATGCAGTTGGCAGATTCTTCACTGGTCCAACATGGCTCCGGCCTCCTTAAACTACGTTGAAGGCCACAAATGAGACCACATCACGTGGGCTTCTGCCCGGAGGCTGCATGGAGAGAGAGAGGCTCTGCGTTAGCCAGCTTCATCTTGGGTCCTTCATTCCCAGTCCTTTTTTGTCGCCTCCCAGTGGAGAGCAAGTCAGACCCAGTCTTGCCTGGTGAAGCTGGAGAGGGGTCTCTCCTTCACCAGACGTGTGTGCCCAGCCCCCAAGGCTACAGGCACTTCCCACTTTTGTCCTTTGACAACAGTCCTTTAAAGTTATTTTGAAGTGGTGACCCGTTTTTCTTTATCCTCCCCACCCACCCCTGTCAGTTGTACCATTTGGCCAGAACATACCACATTAAACGTGAAGTATTCTGCTGTGTACTTACGTGTGCTGAGGGATGGCTTTTCAAGCCAGGTGTTAGGATGTTATCTCCTATCTGTCCGTTTTAAATGCAAATGTATTGCAAGGAATACAATGGATTGGAATGGAATGGAATATATAAATTAGGACTGTCTTAGAGAATCTGAGTTAGCTGATTGCTACAACCATAGGGCATAGAAAAGAAGTTGAAGACCGTTCTTGCCTGGAGGTTGTTTGGAGATTTTGTGAACCTCACCGAGGGAGATGGAGAGGCCTGAATTGTGGATCACACTGTGGAAACATCTGTGTTTTCCTTCAATCTGCTCCTCGTTCTCGGGGTCCTGGAAATCTGGATCACCTCATGCCCCTGAACCAGTGCTGCCTGAGAGGCAGAAAAAGGAGCGGCTGCCTCTGTTACCTTCAGACTCCAAGGCCACGGCTAAGGCCCGTATGGCTAGGTCCCTGCCAAGGCCTTTGGCTTTCTTGAATGACTTGATCACACACTGATGTTTCAAGGCTGGGTGCTCCCCAGCTGGAGCCCTGAAAATGCTTGCATGGCATCCCTCGAGAAGGAAACTCACTTGAAAGAAACTCGCACAAAGTAAATCACCAGGACCGGATGGTTTTCATCCAAGAGTTGGGGAAGGAAATGAAGTGTGAAATAGCACAGATACTGATGAAGACATTAGTTCTCCATTAAAACCACAACTGTGTCAGGGCAGAGGAGGTTTGCTAACATGATGATCTTATTGCTGGAGGAGAGAGATTAGTGGCCTATCTGCTGCTTCCAGAAAACCTGGTCCCCTTGGAAAGAATGGCACAAAGTATGAACAATAACACAATAGCCTTTATCCCCGTAAAGCAGGTAAGAGGGACAGTGTGCTGATTCATGCATGACAGCATCTTAGTAGAAACCCTGGAAAGAATATAATAGTGAATATGTAACATGTAGGCTGCGATTCTCTACTTCTGTGCCCATGGCAGACATTGCTAATTGATTTGGTACTCTTCCCTTTGAGCTTGGATTGGGTCTCCTTAGTTCTGTGCTCTTGACTGTCACCATCAAATGACCAGAGTTGACATATGTGTTAAAGCTCATTTTCCCTCTTTGCCTAAGAGGATATATTTTATCATGGACCACAGGGCTTATAATTAAATGATAACTCATGGGAAGAAGGAGTTAAGTTAACTATCTTAAACTAAACAGATAGTTTAGTTTAAGAGCATGACAAAATACATGTCACATTCTTTCTTCTAAAGACTGAGTTAGCAGAATATCCATCCCGAGCGATCAGCGGTTTTGTGAGAACTGGATCCAGATGTGTAACCCCAACTCAGACCACAGTAGGGTCTTTCTGGAGGGAAGAGAAGTCACTTCTTCTGTGGAAGCTTTCTTTCACCATGCTCCAGAAAGTTCTTTGGAGGAATGAGAATCAGCAGCAGCCTCCTTCATGAGGCATTTCCCTGCAGAGTTGTAAACGTTGTCACGTCCTGCACAACAGTGACTCGGTGGGGCACAGAAGTGAGGTATGCTTTGAGAGAAGAGCTACACTGAAGTCCAGGGAGAAGAGAGACAGGCATTTTCGACGCTGGAGAAGCTGAGTAGCTTTTTGGAGAACTTGAAGTCCTCCTGGGACTGGTCTTCATTTCACACTAAGGGAGCAGAAGACCCGTTCTGCTGTAGGTCTGGGAATCCCATGGAATCCGCAAAACGTTTTGTCACTGGAGTGAACAAAGCCTCCTGTTTCTGAAAACGATTGAAGCAATTTTCTATAAGGGTGCCTGGGCGGCTCAGTCAGTTAAACGTCTGGCTTTTGATCTCATGGTTCGTGGGTTTGAGCCCTGCATCGGGCTCTGTGCTGGCAGCGTGGAGCCTGCTTGGGATTCTCTCTTTCCCTCTCTCTCTCTGCCCCTCCCCTGCTCATGTGCTCTTTCTCTATCAAAATAAATAAACTTAAAACAATTTAAAAAAATAAAACAATCTGGCTGTAAGAACTATCCTATTAGCCTAGTGATCTCTATGTAAAGGGATGTAAAGGGAACAGATCTCCTGGAATATACTATAATCTGATCATTTAAAGATAGTCGCCTGCCTTCTCCCATTAGGGAAAGGGTTATTTTTCTTGATCAGTGAAAAGATGCAACATACTCCGATTAACAGAGAATCGTAATATAGTAAAATGCATGTAGCATGGGAGAGACCCTAGACCCTGCCTGTACTGTGGTTTCTCATTGATAATTCAGGATCTTGTCAGGACCTTGGCATGCTCCAGTCATCCCTGGGGCATTGGGCAGGTGGTATAGCTCAGGGCCCGTGGCAGCAATCCTACGGTGGGACCCATTGGTCAACAGACCTGGGTGCTTCGTCCTCACCCCACCAGCAGGTCCCCTGAGACCTTGCTCAGATCTAGCACAATCACAGGACATGGAATGGGACGTTGGGGAGGGCATTTTGTCTAGACGTTTGCAAACGGATTATCATCTCCTTTTTAAAGCGAGGCAGTAGTGTTCAGCAAAAGAGTGAGTTAAGTGGGCAACGTGCGGGGGTTGGGGGTGTGGGGTGGGGAGGTGAGAGGAGAGAGTGCAGGCTCCCAGCCAGCAGACCTACTCACGTCACCTCTTTGCTTCAGAGCCTCGGTTTCCTATCTTTAATGGGTGTAGAAAAGTAAGTGTGGGTTTCGCATGGTGTTTAGAGCCTAGGGAGAAATCTCTGTGGGTTAAATGATTAAATGTCACGCAGATGACTTCTGTTGCGAAGGCAATTTACAGTTGATAAAGTGCTTTCGTCTACAATTATTTAACCCTGCTGAGGACTCATTGCGTGGGGGTAAGCAGTAGGATTCCTTATCCACTTTCCCCAGATGCCTCAGCTGAGACTCAGTGGGATGAAATGGCTTCTTCAAGGTCAGATCAAGGTCAGAACCAGGGCTCTCGCTCCTGCCTTCTGGTTCTGGACCCCGGGTTCCTTTCACCACATAATGAGAGATAATGGAGAGTTTACTCTGTTTATCATTCACGTCTGTGGCAGGGAGTCCTTCCGCGTCACAGCCTGGTAAAAATAGACCGTGAGGGCAAGGAGGTTCTCAGCAGCAAACAAACTGAGCTCACCAAAATGTTCTCGTGGGCAGGCTCGGTTGCCGTGGCCTTTAGGAAATCCTTGGCAGTCCTGCGGCGGGCAGTGTCACCTACTCGCCTTCCCTGAGGAGCTGCCTCTTGGCTCTAGGGACAGGCGCAGGCCCTGCCCTGGAGGACACAGGGCAAGGGGTGGAGGGTGGGGGCCCAGAGGAGGGTTTCTTCTGAGGTGTGGGAACCACAGACCTGGAGCCCATCCCTGGGGAGGGACGTGTGTCCTACAGGGGCGAACTTACTGCTCAGGAACATACTGTGGTTTAGCACACACTAGGAGAAACACCTGGTGAGCCTGGGCTTCTGTGTCACTGAGGGTTTTCTGAGAGGTGGGGAAGGACAGCAAGGGAGTATGGATGAGTAAAAGTGGCAAGGCTGAAGAGAAAAAGCCCCACCAACATTCAATTAAAGATACATATATTTTTTAATTTGAGAGAGAGACAGTATAGGAGAGGGGCAGAGGGAGGGAGAGGGAGAATCCTAAGCAGGCTCCATGCTGATGGAGCCCGATGTGGGGCTCGATCCCACGACCCCGGGATCCTGACCTGAGCCCAAATCAAGAGTTGGGTGCTCAACCGACGGAGCCCCCCAGACGCCCCTTCTTAAAGATCATTCTTAATCCCCCGAACTCCCCCAAATGATTTGATATGTGCTATAATTTTAAAAAGTTATACATACATGTATATGTGGTTAAAATGCAGATATATGAGAAATAAGGAATCATACAGAGAAAATGTAACACTCACAGAGAAACACGGCCACTTTGTAAGGAATATGTTTTTGTGAAGACGTACCACTAGTGTTCTGGGTTATATTCTTTTGAATAGTTTTTCCTGTTGGAAATATTTGGTTAAGAGGACATGCTTTTACATTAAGGAGAAGAGCTTAGAAAATAGATGTTTTCCTCACATGAAGAAAGCCTGTCAAACCAGTGGTCCTTGTCCTGTTAAAGTCATAGATTGCTTTGAGAATCCCATAAATACCATACATTCTCTTCCTAGACAAGTGCAAGTTCTTACAAATTTGACACAACTTTAGGTCAGATAAACCGCCAAAGCCCATCCACTGACATTAGGTTAATATCCTTTTTGTTGAAAAACATTAGAAATTAATATTTTATGAAATAATTTTTCCTTTACAGAGTGATTCCCTGTGTGCAGAGACGGTTATAATTAAAATGTAGATATAGCCAGTGTCACCCAAAGTATTCTGATTTCTATGAAGTTCCCTAGCCGATAACATTTATATTTTACATCTGTAGTCATTGCACGTTCATATATATACATATATATACATATATGTATATATATGTAAGCTCTATGCCCAACATTGGCCTTGAACTCACAACCCCAAGATCAAGAGTTGCATGCTCTACCAGCCGAGCCAGCCAGGCGCCCCCACATTCACTTATAATTTTATCTTAGTTTTTTATTGGTTCTTTTAAAGATGCTGTGTAGTGTTACTCCATTGTAATTTGTATCTGATAACACATGTGATACTGGGATAATATGGAAAATCTGCCTTCACTAAAATCAATTTTGATTACACATAGAATATGGTATATAAAGTAATATTTTAATGTATACAACAGCCCACAGGCCATCAGTAAGATCTCATCCTCCAGACTTGTGAATTCTGGGGAAAAAATTACTTCCACATGTTTCTAAAACTACTTAGGATTTTTGACTGGTTGGTGGTCTATTGATTCTAAGTATCTGACCTGTCAAAACGCCATCTTTAAACTCCACTGATGCATAGAGGCTTGGAATTAGCCGGGGCTGAATTTATTACAGAACAAAGGGAGGTGATGATTAACACACCCATCTGAACAGTAGGGGGGAGAATAATCCTTGAATGGATTGGATGCCATGATCCTAAAACCACATTCTCTGAGCGTTGGGTCCTTGCCCAGAAATGGGGAGAGGCCAAACACTGATGCCTTTTAAATGACAGGGTATCTCCATGGGACTCTGGTCAGGGACACTGGCGCAGAGAGTTGAGGGTCAATAGGGAAGAAGCCTTTCTTTCTCCTGTGCTCTAGCAGAGTTGAGGACTAGACCTGCTCTGTGTGCAGTAACCCTCAAAACAGCCCACCCAATTAGTGTTATCCAATTATCAGTCTGCCTGTGTGGGTGGGGATTAGATTGAAGTGTAAATAAAAGAGTTGTTTTTTGTTTGTTTCTTTCAACCACTAACCGGGAATAACTTACAATTTTTTTTTTTTGGACTCCAGTAGGCTACTTTCAAGATAGGCATAGAAGCTGCCAGGAAGCTGAAATGAATTATTATGTACTGTCCCCCAAGAAGTCAAGGGTGCTAGGCAGGCTTTCCCTATTCCCTGGCAATATCTGCTAGATTCTGTGCACTCCCAGGATGTAATTCCAGGGAAATTTATCCTTGTAAGAATAGTCCACGGACAGAGCACTAAACCCCTTTTCTGAAAGATTTTTCCATTGTTCTCTCTTTCCTCTAACATGTCTTCTAAGCTTTAGAAAAAGTCTGGATTTTTAAAATTGCATGATCTAATAGCATTGATGGAGGTTGAGTCTCTGAGAGAGACCACCAGCAGAAGAGTACCCTCCCGAGGAAGAAACAGGCCATTAGGAAAGTCATTTTGACCCCCATTCCCTGGAGGGAATCACAAACCCAGGTGCTCAGGAAATCTCCTGTCACTCTGAGACGGGCCGGGACGCGGTGCCATGTCCGAAGCTTCTAAATACAGTTCAGGCTGGGTCATCATGACAGATGCTGGCCTGGCACCCTCACAGGCTTTGCAGTGGGAGCTCTGATGGCTTAAATGCCACGGCCCCTGGGCTCCAAGCCCTCCTGGGCTGGGACAGGGAGAGGCCGTGCAGAGCCTTATGGGGAGGAGGGTAGGAGCAACTCTGGCAAGGAAATCCTGCTGCCTCGGCGACACCACTACTCTTTCAGAAAGCAACAGGCACCCGGCGACACACCAGCTATTTTAGAAGCTGTCAGTTTCTGAATTGCTGACATACTTGGAGGACACTGTCTCTTCAAGAGCCATTCTGACCGAGGTAGGTAGGTCTGGGGAAAAACAGAGGCATGCGGTAGCCAAGGTGTTGGCTGAGGAACGAGTGGAGCTCAGTGATCCGGGCAAGATGACTCAAGCAGTCAGTAATGGAGTTCGGAATAACATGTTGACTTTGGGATTCCCAGATCAGCCGCTACGCAGAGGACAGTGTTAAGCAATCCCTTACCTTGCCCCACCCTCTTCTTGGCCATCACCAAAAATCTGCCCCGGGGTGAGCATCCTTTGACATCTCATTCTCTTCTGGGGAGGGCTTTAGAGGGAAAAAAGAAGACCAGAGAGGACAAGAGGGGGGCTTTTCCTGGGGGGCTCTGGGGACTTGGGATGTGAGGATGGGATTCCAAAGTGTCCTTAGCATCTCCAGCTGGGGTTGGTGAGTTGTAAATATAAAGACACTGCTGTGAGTACGATGAATCCAGGGTGCTCCTTTCCCCCTCAGCACTTGCTCTGTACCCCAAAGTGGATTCTTTTCTTTTGTCCATGCATTTGGCTTTAGGATTTCTGAAGATTGTGTGGCACGGTGGATGGGTTCAAGCTTTGGAGTAAGACACCGGTCAGTCCTTTTCTTGTCTCTGGTGCTTCCGTGGGGGTGGCTCTGGGCAGGTTACCTCGGCTGAGTCTCAGTGATAGGGTTACAGTGCACAGCTCTCAGACCTCATCCTCATGCTCCCTGGGAGACTCCCTCAGGCTTTAGATCTTTTCTGCCTCCTCCGTGTGTGTTTTCCTTATCCTGAGACAGAGGGCGAGTGCGAGTGCTCTTGCCAAGGGTGTTACTTTGGAGTCAGAGGACACTGCAGCCTCCCTGCTCTTTCTTGTGTTTCCCCCTTCTCATGGAACAGTGCCCTTGGACTGCTCCTCCAGCCAAGGTTGATCTCTCTGCTTCTCTGCTCAAGGCTAGCGTTGGCTTCCCCAGTCTCATTTCCTTGCTGAAGTTCCAGCATACATCTTTTCCCCATGGTATTCCCTGCTGCCTCTTCTTTCAGATTCTACTCATTTCCCTTCTCGGTAGTGTGGCAGCCATTGTAGACCAGGAGGGCCTCACGTACGCAGACCCACACAGAAGTATGCTTTCTTCGCTGATATTTTCACTGTTCCTTTGCTCTCCTTCCTTCTGCTTTTTCATCATGACTTCTAACACTATTCAGTTTTGATAGTTTCTGATCGGGCCCTGAATTATTTTCTTCACCACGTGATCTTTTCCTGTTCTACATTTTACGTTTTCTATATTAGGATTTGCTTTTCTCCATTTGAGAGAACACAGACCTTCTTTCTCTCTCTCAGATATGGACAGGGAATGATTGGGGAAAGATCTAACCCTTGTGGTCACTCCCCTTCCCAAATGATGAAAGGAACTAACATTTAATATACTCCTGCTGTGTGCCAGAAGCTTTACTGAAGGTTATTGGCATCTCTATGTTAGATGAGGAAATTGGCCTAGAAGGTTAAGTCGCTTGCTCAAACTCCTACATCTGGGTCTATGTGATTCCTTTTGTTTTATTCTTTAATGTTTATTTATTTGAGAGAGCGAGAGACAGAGCATGGGCAGGGGACGGGCAGAGAGAGGGAGACACAGAATCTGAAGCAGGCTCCAGGCTCTGAGCTGTCAGCACAGGCTTGACTCGAGGCTTGAACTCACGAGCCGTGAGATCATGACCTGAGCCAAAGTCGGACACTCAACCGACTGAGCCACCCAGGTGCCCCTGGGTCTATGTGATTCTAAAGAAGGACTGTGTTTTATTCCCTTCCTGGCAGCATCTCTGGAAACCCTGCTTTACTGCCAACAGCAGAGACCCTTGCTGAATGGGGGGTGTGGAGGGTGCAGAGTCACTCTGCTCCTGAAGGCAGGAGTTACTCTGTTTCTGAAGGAGAGGCCTGTGTGCCACCTACTTCTGCCTCAGCATCACTAACTCTAGCACGTGACAGGTACCTTCTCTTCTTGAGTTCCTGTGGAGGAGAGTTAGTATCTGAGAATTTTTCTGATGCTTGGCTGAGAGCACTACTCATTGAAGTGACTGAATTCGCTGAACTCATTTGAAGCCCATGAAAAGCTTCAGGTCTAACCTTGTCAATCAGCTTAACACAACTCACAGTCATGGAAGGAGAAGTGGGTGGGGTTCCAATCGTTTAGGTTCTATGTGGGGGTGACCCTGTTGGGATTGGGAGCATGGCATTTAATGAAGACACCTCATTGCCAGAGATACATTGGTCTCCTGAAGAAGATGAATAGCATTCAAGATTCTTCATCTCACTTTCAGTCTACTGTCCCAGAGAACAGTCTACTGTCACCTCTCTTCTCTTGCCTTTCTAAACATACAGCATTTCATTCATCCATTTATTCAATAAAACTAACATTTATTGAGTGCCTAGCATGTGCCAGGCACTGTCCCAGGTGCTGAGGATACAAGATTCCTAAGGCAGAATTACTTGCTGTTCTCCAAGCTGTCTGGTAGACTTCGCTGCCATGCTTCTGCCCTGAAGTTCCCTTCTCCTGGAGGATCCTTCTCCTTTCCCTATTTCTGCCTTTTAATCTTGCAAACATCTTTTCATTAGGCCCAGAAAAGACCACTGGGCTGGAAGGGGTTCTTCTCACCTCTAAACTTCCATAGCATTTTATTGATACTATTCTTAGATGTAGTACATGAAAATTAGCATTTCTCTATCCCCTTCACTATTGATAATGTATTTACCTAAACACACATACATACTCTGTTAGTCATTCGTAAACATTTCACACAGTTGGTACTAATGATATCCTCATTTTATAAATGATAAAGCTAGGTCCCCTCATGGGACCTAGCACATTGCTAGGTCCAAGCTAGTTAATCAATAATTATTTACTGAATAAATAAATGATTCATTGAATGGATGGATCAGAAGATTACAGATTACTGGGGAGATTGTTACATGGTTGCCAGCCATGTAGCTCTCTTATATTCATTAAACAGGATGACTCTCTATGTTTGGCATGATACATTGGGTTTTAAACTTAGTGTAGCTGGTGGTCTCTTGTGTATAATTTGAAGGGAATTTCGTATTCCTGGCTGTACACAAATGTCTAACCTACTTACATGTTTGAAATTGCCACCTCCAAGGGCACTGTTTCTCGAAGTCATGGTTAAATTATACTTATTGCTTGGAAGTTGGCTGCTTACTTCTTCCCCTTTAGCGTATTAGCATGAATTTGTTTACTTATTGGTGCTCCGTGAGAATATCCTAACAAGGTATAAAGCAAGTTCTTCTAGGGCCTAGTGGGGAAGGCCTCCTTCTCACTTCATAGAAATTAAAAGACCACTATGGAAGATGTCTGATGGTGTTATGGCAGTGACTGAGGTGGTGGTGGGCAGTTCAAAGTAGTTGTGGTTGCAAAGAGCAAACAAGCACTGGCTTGGGGATGAGCGAATGTGTCACTTTACCCAGAAAAAAATGCTGAGAGCCTCAAGGAGGGACCTGTGTTGACAGCTGCTAGCCCAAGATTGACTGGCAAATCTTGAAGACCACCCAGTCAATTAGGATCAACTTTTGGAGGACTTCTGGCAGAAGAGCTATTTAGATTGAATATTGCCATGTGGCTTGTAACCAATTTTTTATTATTCCCCTTATGCATTTTCTGTGCTTTCCATGAGGAATATTTTCTGAACCAAAAGTCAATCAAAAATTTTAATTTTATAGGAAGAATTAAATAAAATATTTGGATTTAGGACTGTTCTAGAAAACCCAAGACCTATGTTTGTCTTTATTTTTTTCTTAGTCTTCCTGATTAACTTGATCATTGGTATCTAATATGTTCATTTGATACTTTATTGTTTATAAATGCTTTCACATACATTGTTACCAGATGAATTCTCCTCAAATACAGCTATCCATTTGGGACTATCAACAACTTTTGGGCTGTGAACTATGACCGGAGTTAAGCCTAAATTAACCAAATTCTGCACGAGTAGGAACTACCTCAGCTGCTTTTTCTTGTCTTTCAATACTGTCATTACACATTTCTCAAAGTCCGAACATTTTCCAAGTACCTTCTAATGTTGTTTTGCTTGTGGTCTAAGCTAGAATGAAAGAGTGATTTGACATTGACCGTGATCTTCAGTGAACTGTCACCTTTGTATGTTTTCCCCAGAGGGGGAACTGGGGATAGGAAGTAAAATACAACAAAAGGGGGCCATTTGTACTTGTACTTACTTATTCAATAATGTCAAGTTTGTGCAGACACCTCAAATATTCCTTGAACACAACTGTCCCTCTACTGAGAAAGGAAAAGTCCTGTCTGGCTTTGGCTTGAATTGTATCCTCTCCCGAAAGAACTGACAATGTCTTAGTTTCCATAGAGCTATATTCTGACTGAGGAGCCTGAACATTAGCTCCGCATTTCCAAGTTCAGCGTGGGAAGCACGTAGCTCTGAGGGCTCATTCTGAAAGTGGGGAAATAGTGTACGGTGGAAAGAATGTCAACTCTAGTGTCAGGCTAACTCAGATCCCACTATGACACCTATCATATAATGTGAGAAGGCCTCTCAATCTGGCCAAGCCTCGGTTTCCTCATTTGTAAAATGGCAACAGTAGTGCTTACTTTATAGAGTTTTCTATGCAAATTGCATGAGATAATGTATATGAAGTATCTAGTGTAGTGCTTATATCCTCTCTTCCCTTTTCGCTTCCACCTTCAAAGTATGCTGGAGCATTAGAGGCTGGACCTTTACTGACATTGAGCCTTCACCTGATCAACAAGAAGTAAATATAAAAATTACTGCTGCCACTTCTTTGCAAAGCCTCTTTAAAAGGCTGAGTTCTCAGGGATGCCTCTGGTTCTGTGTATCACTGAGTGAGATGCTGATTGTCAGGTGGAGAGTGCTTTAGGCAGCTGGGAGATAATGTGCTTTTGGTCTCCTTAATTGGCTTATTGGCATGGGAATTGCAGGCTTCGGGTTACCTCCTCCTTTTCCCAAATAGAACTTGGAGGGCCTGGAGAGCTCAGAGACTTCATTCCATCACTAAAGTCATCTAACAGGCTTGTTTGAGTGTTTGCTATCATCATAATTTTAGTTTAATCCAACCTGGGTTATAGTTCATTCCCGTGAAGCTCTGGACTGGGTATCAAATTTGGGCTCAGTCCGTACTCGGGTCAGTGCCAAAGGCTCTGCTTCTGCCATATTTAGAATTACTCTGTGAAAAATTTCATCACCAGATTTTGCTAAGCTACCTGATAAAATCTGGCATCCCAGACCCAATTTCAACTGCGTAGGTCCTCTAGAAGTAGCAATTTAAGCATGGTGTAGAGAGTGCTGCCTGCTCTGGTATGAATGACAGCCCTTGGATGGCTGTGGGAGTCTTGGTTTTGGAGACTTCAGGATTTAGGAAATAGACCAAAGAGTGGCTGCCCCACCAATATCAGATAGGAAGTACCATTCAATATAGTCACGCCCCAGTTGTTGTCAGAAAAAAAAAAAAAAGATTGATTATCATCTGGGTTGTGTCTTTCTCTGTTTCAAACTATTTTCTTCTTTGGAGTAAAATATGATAGCTGAAGTCCAGACTATGAAAGTGGCACTGTACATCTAATCTCAGAACATTCTACATCTCTTATCTGACTTACAGTCATCTTCTATGACCCATCTCCCACCATGACAACAGGCTGTTCTACATCATTCATATAGAAGATGTGGCAAAACATTAAACTCAGCTTGTGGAATTCATAGTCTGGAAGGGGAGACAGAACTACCATCGTTTTCATTTGAAAGAAGACTTTGGTATAAAGAAAACAAAGTCTAAGCTCCATATTATGACACCCAAGTTCCTTCTGGAATATAAACTCCATGTGGCCAGAGATTTTTTCCCCCTAATGTCTCAAGAATCTAGAAGAGTGACTGGCACATAGTAAATGTTAAATAAATAGTCATTTATTTGAATTTGAATTGAGCCTGACTTTCCACCTTTATCTCTTATCTCACCTCCCCTCTTCTCTTACCTATTTTAAGCTCTGGCCCTATCAGTGTGCTTGTAATTCTCCAAAAATGACAAGTCCTTACTGATGCTATTCTAACTACCTTAAATTCCACCTCCAAAATTTCTTGGTGTGCTCATATTGAACTTATATTTCAAGTCTATTCTCAAATATCACCTTGTGAAGTCTTCTTGATCCTAAATGATTGACTTGCTTGCTTTTCAAAACTCCTTGATTCCTTATTCCCATGTTTGTTGGGACACCTATCAGTCAGTTTGTGTGTCCTTCCCATCAGATTGTGAGATCCTTCAGAGCTTATGTGTCTTGGTCCATTAATATATAGCCTGATCTATACAAAGAAGAAATGTTTGGTGAAATAAAAGTGGAATTAAATATAGACTCATATGCCTGCAATCCTTGGGAGGCAGAGCTGATGTAATCTAGATTTTGGTGTCAATAATATATAAGATGGTGATAATAATAATATCTCTTAGATTTCTTTCATTAAATTTGTTATATATATAAAGTCTTAGCAGAGCACCAGATGCATAGTAAATGTGCAATAGATGTTGACCATTAACTCTTTGGTTGGGATAGCTCTTGTGGGCTTATATTCCTCTCACTGTCCAAAGTCACTGGCACTGTTATCAATATAATCATTAGTTTATGTTTTATCATAAGGATATAAATATAATTTTCTAAGCAGGAGGATATCTTCCCCCAGCTCCTAATTGTAAAGGTAAGGAAACTGAGTCTCCATGAAATGAAGTGACTTTCCAAGACCCCACTCATGGTGAGTAGTGGAGCCCCAGGAATAAATGTGCTCTGTTCACTGTAATAATGAATTGTTCCTCAAAATTATTGGTTAAGTGGAGATGAAAATCACCTGGAAGACTGTGAAATATGTTTTAATAATGTCTAGTTTTGATATTAAGTCAAAATACACATGATTTAGGCATTTTTTTATACATGTCAACCAACTCAACTTACCATGGTTGAGTTGCTGTTGTCAGACCTGGTGGTCTTTAAGCTGCACTACTAATACACCCATTATTCAATAGACCTAAAAGGGACTTTATAGCACCTCTAATTAAATGTGCATGTGCTGTGTTAAAATGATTAAGGAAGATGAGGGCCAGAATAGTCATGTGACTTGCCAGGATCATACGTATTAAGCCATTTCATTTGTAAGGATGGTTACAATAGTTGAGGGTTGCTACAGAATTGCTGGCTGTTTTGGCCAGGGTTGAAACTAATATCTTGGGAGAGACCTGATCATTGGATCAGGAGGGGGAAGACCTACTTTCTAGCCTATGTTCTTTCTAATTTTTCTTAGTCTCAATTCCCTCGTCTAGATAATGGACATAAAAATATGCATTTCTATCTCATCAAATGGAAGGCTATATTAAATAATGTATAAAATGTAAATTCAGAAACTATTTTATTATTGTTATTATTTTGCATGAATTGAGAATTAAACTTGCCATAAGCTTTCTTCTTTTCTTCTCTGAAAGCTTTTATTATTATTTATTTTTTTTTAATTTAAATTTTAGTTAACATGCAGTGCGATATTGGTTTCAGGAGTACAATTCAGTGATTCAACAAATGCCCTCCTTAGTACCTATCACCCATCTAGCCCATCTCCCACCTACCTTCTTCCATCAACCCACAGTTCATTCTCTATCAAGAGCTTCTTGTGATTTGGTTCCCTAAACTCAACTTTCTCCAAGAACTTAGTGTCACATTGTCCATTTTATCAACACAAAATAGGTCAGAGAGAGAAAGCGAGTGATGCCATGATCTGATGATTAGAATCTCTTTTTTTAGGGATTTTTTGGATGATAATAGATACGTTAGTTTGACCATATGAATCAGACGATGTTCTCCAGTGAGTTGTAATTGGCTCCATGCAAATTCCCAAAGACTAATTTTTAACTTCTTAGTTAGGTATAACATTATCATTTATGTTCCTGATTGGCTGAAATGTCCCTTGTTAAAATACTATCCACAACAAACATCTGACAGCCAAGAAGTCTTTCCAGGTCATTCAGATGCGTTCCTAATGGTTATTTTTTGAAGGCAGGAAGTCACAAATTGCTGAGAATTAAAAAAACAACAACAACTTGAAAACACAGAGGTGTTTTCTGATAATCATGGGACTGATTGTAGTTTTATGGATGACCCTATTTAATTGAAATAACCTGTTCTGCATTTCTTATAATCATTATTTAATTAACTTGATTTTAATTACATTCTGATTAATAGCTAAAATAACTGATGTAGGTAGCGTAAATATTTTATATAACTATGATTTAGAAATGTATTTTACAAAGGATCAAATTTTATTTTTACATAAGGAATCTTGACTCTGAGATTCCTATTTTAAGAGTATTGTAGGGTAGCTTAATTTATGTTATTGAAAATGTGGGCTGGTGCCTGTATTCTGTGTATAAAAGTCACTTTGACTCTGTTTTGTGAGGGAGTGAGATTTCAGGAGCACAGAGTATTTCCAGGAAACAAATAAGTGTATCTGAAAATTCTCTTCATGGGCAAATACTGCCTATGCCTCCACATCTTGGCCATTTCTTTTCTAGTAAGCATGAGTTCCCCAGGGCTGTTCTAGTCCTCTCAGATCCCTCTCTTTTCTGGATTCCTATGAGATATGCAAGGCAGTATGTAACGGTGTGGAAAACTGCCTGTTAGTATTTGTCTTGGTCTCTGACTGTGTGTGAATGTGCTTAGTTTCCATTTGTACTGTAAATACCTTTAGGAGGAGCCCCGTTCCATACTTTGGTATTTTCCAGAATCTAGCACAGTGCTGGGCACATAGTAAGCACCCAATAAACACATAATTAATCAACACTAACTGGGAAACTTCTCAAGGTCTGGGGTTCTGTTTCAAATTATCTACACGGTACCTCATATAGGGCCACATGCTGATAGGTGGTTATGGATTGATTTGATTGAAACGATAAACAGAAAACCGACTGAATTTTTTAACTTCTGTGATAATCTGAGCCCCTAGTCTTTTTCCTCACTTGTCTTGCCCAAGCAGTTTTCATTTTATGCTTCTAATTGAGGTAGCCTGAGTTATCACCGAAAGTTCCATTCGAAGGGATTCTGACATTCTCCAAGTCATTAGAGATGGAAGAGATTATAAAAGTTTTCAGCTCAATCTTTCTAAATACATGATTAGGAAATAGGTCCATTGTAGTTAAGTGACTTGCCGAAGGTGACTCATTAGTCCATTTAATGTTACACTTTGAGCTCCCATTTTATTCCAGATGACACAGGGAGATAAGAGCAGTCTCTGGCTTCCTAATTCTCCAGCCATAGCCCCCATTCCAATCCCAAACCCCAATGCAGTCACCATTAAAAAGTTATCGTTTAGTGCAATGGTATCTTTCCCTCCCCTCTCTCTTCCTAAACACTCATTAGAGAAATGGTATGTCCAAAATACCAAATTTTTCATAATTGGAGCACATCGTGGTAAGGGGATTTCATACCACTTTGTTCCCAAAGGTAGGACGAGACTATTTTTTAAAATTCTTTCTTTGAGAAGTTTTTTAAAAGTTCACAATACTTGTGATAAGTGAGGGGCGCTCTTGGCATATTACAGAAATGATGGGATTTGGGAATCTGTGACTCGGGGGATCTGAATTACTGTGTGTGGCCTCGTGGGTGAGATGATGTGACGGCTCTGCAGCGGAAAGGCGTATAGAATCAGGTGGGACAGAGATTTGTCACTCAGCAGCAGCTCTCTTCTTAGATAAGTAGCTCCACTTTCCTATGCTTGAAGGAGACCAAAATTAGTTCCTGTTTACCTCCAAGTATACCATTATGTGCTTAGACATGTAAAACCTAGATATAAAACTTGTTTTTCCTTTTTCCTGAAGATGGTGACTTTACTAGTGATCAGGTATACACTAGGTTTGGGGCAGACTTTCCGGTAACCAGAGCTCGGTTCAGTTCTGCAGTACCCTGAATGTCTTCAGAAGTGAAGGGTGATGACCTGAGGAGGATGGAGAGAAATGGCACTTTGCTCCCTGTGGGCGGCAGCGGCATTGTGGGAGACTCTTGCCAGCAATGCTGCCTGGGTTTGAGAGAGGAGGACATCAGGGCTAGAAGGAAAGAAAAGGCAGGGTCTCGTGGGATGGGTTTCCACAGGCCTAGAAACCTGCTGCAGGTAAGTGAGGATGCCGCAAGATGGTCTGACTTTCTGTCCCATCCTTCTTCATCCTGCTCATGTCGAGGACTGATGCCCAGGAGGCCTTGACCTTTGACATCAATGAACAGTCAGTTGTCAGCCTAAGACACCGCTGTTTCCAACCTCTATTCATGTATGTATTTATTCACAGGGGAAGCGGTCAGAATCCTAGATGTTAAGGGTGAGTTGGAGAAGTAGGTTCCCAGGCTTAGCTTGCAGTATTTGACCTAAGAAGACAGTACCAGCTAATCTGAGTTTGGAAAGTCTTAGGAGATAACATTCTTGGCATTGGGCCTTTAAAGCTTTAAAAATTACAGTAAGCTCCCTGGTAAATCTGATTCCAGCTTTCTCCATCACTCTTCATGCCCCCTCCCCTCCCCCAACCCCTTCATGAGTATAGAAGACACAGGAAGAAAGGACCATCTGGCACAGCCTGCCAGCTTTTTATTTGGTTGCTCTCAATCCCGCCTTCCTGTTTGGATCACCCCTCCCCTCTGCTCATACTTCAGAAACCAATCAAGGTGTCTCCTGAACTCATTTATTCCCTTTGTTTCAACCGCCTTCTTGGGTAACTTTTTCCATATGCGTATATCCTTGCCTTACAACAGACTTTTTTTTTTTTTTTCATTTTTCATCCAAAATGGCCTAATTGGACTCTTCGGAAAAACCATTTACTCAAATATATGACAAAGTGCTTCTAAAGCTCCCAAACAACTTTTCATTACTTTTGCTGACTAGGATATGTAAATAAGAGGAAAAATGGCTGTGTTTAAAAATAACTGACTGATGGGCAGTGATGCTGAGTGGTATGAAATTAAAGAACACGTTACTGTTGGCATTGAACCTCCCTCCACCCCACCCCAAGTGAAATTGTCTAGATTTGGAGCTGTGTGGTCTGTAATTATTATTATTATTTTTTAATTTGGCATTTATTTATTATGTTGTCCCAGTTTGGCTTCATTCCCGTCACCATGCTGACATTGGTACTCTTTATTTTGCCTGTTGTGGACTAGTTTTCTTCAGCTGTTGCTAAAACTTACTAAAATGCCAGATGTCATGTTGGAAACACGAAACCTAAAAGATGGTCATAAATCACAAAAACAAACCGTAAAAAAAAATAATAAAATATGCTGAGTGCTGTGCTCTGGAGCTTCCCAGCTTTAAGTCTCCTTTTGTTCACACCCCCCCTTACTCCATGCCCCTCATCCAACCTCCCATCTTTTAGGGTGATGGGCAGGGGGGCAGCGCTGCAGTTTCTCATCTAAGGCTTGATTGTTTATTTTGCAGATTCCGAGCAAAGCACTGGTTCGGACTCTGAGGTGCTCACTGAGCGGACTTCCTGCTCCTTTGACACTCACGCTGACCTGGGCCCTGGGGCTGCAGGCCCTGTGCCTGCTGCCATGTCTTCCATGGAAGAGATTCAGGTGGAGCTACAATGTGCTGACCTATGGAAGAGGTTCCATGACATTGGAACCGAGATGATCATCACCAAAGCAGGCAGGTAAGGACAAAGTCCTTTGAATGACCAGCTTCCAGGAATAAAGAAAAAACAGTAGGAGCTGTTACATCTTTCTTTCCCCTTATTTGTGGAAGGGAGAACTGGTGAAGCCAAAGCAACTTGTACTTACCTTTCTGCATATGGACATCTTGGTAAAGTGATCTTGTGTTTACTGTGATTTTGCTGTTTTCCTCCAAGGGCCATTCCAACCTCTGAATCACCTCTATGCTCCCAAACATTTTCTGCTTCCAAATGTATTGCAGCTCATACCAGAGGTCCAGGGTACACAAGGACCAAACAGTAGATTTCCAAAGCAAAGTTTTGACTTCACCATTCAATGCTTTCAAGAGAAAGAGTTTGCTCTGCAAACAACAGCTTTCGTCTTCTAAAGCATTTAAAGCAGCCAGATGTTTTTGTAAGAATTTTGTTTTTGGTAAGAACTGGGCTTGGTACATGTCTGAGCCCTGCTTATTGATCCATATGTTTTATTGTTAGCTTGAAATTCTTACAAAGCTTGAATGGTGACCCGGTGGAAACTTTTGCAAAACTATTTATGTAGGAAGATAAAAGTTTTTAAAATACAGTTTCTCTTAAAATAAGCACTTTTTATTAAGCTGTTCCTTCATTGGCATCTTTCAGTTTTCCATAGTGAGGTATCTGTTTTGTGCTGGATACTCAACATATGTTATTTAGACATATTATAATCCTATACATAAATGAGGATGAAAAGGCTTAAAGAAGTTAATAACTTGACTAAGGTCACATGGGAGTAACGGGCAGCTCCAGAATTCCACACAAATCTGTCTGGTTCTGAAACAATGGTCTTAACTATTTATAATTCTGCGCTGTCAAGAAATGGTTGTACTTTTTGCCACTTGGATTAAAACTGAAAATGGTTTAAATAAAAATAAATTTAGACTAAGGTTTTGAGTATATAGGAATAGTTAACTAAAGTTAAAACAGTTGTGCTGTTTTCATATTTTCAGCCAGTCTACATAGTCTCACGTCCTGGGAACCAAAAAGACCCACCCAATTGATCATAAGCTGTCTCATGAACGTTGACATTTAAAGTAAAAGAATATTTGAGTGCATGTAGAGAAACCTTCCAATGCAATAAGACATCACAAAAGCATGAGGTCAAACTGAACCTGATGTCTTGTTCATTTTATTTCTCCTTTAGAACCTTCTTCCTTCTCTAAGTTTTAGTAGTGAATAAAACCTTTAAAAAGCACTTTAGGAGAAGCACCTTTGAAGGGAAATTATTTTCAATACCATCTCTTTTTTGTTGCTTGGCTTTCTGTCTACTTCTGTTTTATATTTTGAGATGTTATGGCTTAGGAGGAAACAGAAATTCAAGGAAAACGTTTTTATCAAGGAAAACGTTTTTATTCTTCTTTTAAAAATGTTTATTTTTAAAGGGAGACAGAAAGAGAGAGAGAGACAGAGAGCGCATGTGAGTGGGGGAGGGACAGGGGGAGAGAGAGAGAGAATCCCAAGCAGACTCTGTACTGATGCGGGGCTCAAACTCACAAACTGTGAGATCATGACCTGAGCCGAAATCAAGACTCAGACACTTAACAGACTAAACCACCGGCTGCCCCTTTATTCTTCTTAGTTTTGGGCAAGGGGAATGGTTTGGAGAGAGGGGAAAATACTACATTTTTTGTTTGTTTTTACAGTTTTTATTTGAGATTTTCACTTACTACTGTTGAGTCTGTGTCTTCCAGTCATTTTTGTCTCTCATATCATTCCTTGTTCCCTGCACTTCAGTGAATTCAGTTTACCCCAACACCTGTTTCACAGCTCTTCTGTGACCTCATTTCATGATTTGTTCTGAAATGTTTTCTTTTCCCCATTTCTGCCTTCACAAATTCACTTGATACCTGGATATGTCCAGATATTCCCAGAACATACATATACAGTTTGTTCTTTAGTCATATCCCTTTGTTTAGGTTTAGAAAAGTTATTCATTGCTTCTGTATTGGGTTGCCTCAGCCTTTGCTATTGCTACATGTAACTCTGCCTCAAGTAATTCTGGAACAACTCAGAAACATACAAATAAAGCTTTCTCTTTGTGAATTTGTTTCACCTTCTCCCCATTCCTCAAGTCAGTTTCTTCCTTTTCACTACATTTTCCTTCGTTTGTAGTGCCCTTTTCAGTTTTAATCTCAGTTTCCATTTTCTTAGTTATATTAGTTTTGTATGACTCTTTTCTTTTTCCTGCTCAGAAGATCTTAGTCACCATCTACTTCTTCTAACACCTCAGACTGTAATCTTGTTGATTCAGAACTACTGCTGTCTCCAGAGCCTTCAATCTTTGTAATCTGTATAATCAGCACCATGGACAGAGGTTCTTGTAGGGATTAATGGGTTTGGAAGACACAAGAATTGGCCTAAATTTAGCCATAAAATTAAAACCAAACATACCTCATTTTCTGAAGATGAAAGACTAATTTTTCCCTAGGGTGTTATGACTTCACTTGATATTCTGTGCTAAAATACCGTCAAAAGAAAAAGCAACTTTTGGTAAGTTTTTAGGAAGGGAATTCACATGTTGTCATAGAATTTTAAAGCAAGAGGGCACCTTAGAGATGATATAGTCCCCTTTCTTTGTTTTATAGGTGATAAGGTTAAATAATTTCTCCAAGTTCCATTCTATTCCATAACTTCTCCATTTTAGAACTTGGATATTTATTGGTAAGGGACTGGTAACTTCTCCACTCAAGGTCATGTGAGTGTTCCATACAAAACAGGTATTGAATTTAAAAACCATCTAACCCTTTTTCTTGAAGTCATGCAGAAAAGACATTCATCTCTTGCAATGTAAACCTCTGAAAATGGCTCAGAGGAACCACATTTTCTTATCTCAGATAACAAGTGAGAGGACTTTCTTTCCATCCCTGGCAAGGTACTCTCCAAACATTTATAAACACAAGGCAGTCGTAAGTCATTGTTATTAAGAAGGGAATTAATGGTTTAAATTTAAATGTATAGATCAAGGCTCCCAAATTTTGGGAAAGAATTAATGTGTATCAAAGGGCCTAACCTATAGTGAATCCTAGATTTAGTTATGAGAAATTCACCATTGAATTTCATTAGCTTACTGTAAGACTAAAATATAAAGCTTTCTAATTAAACTTGTGAGCTAGAGGGAGAAAATCTAGGATGATATACCAATAGAAGCTTCTGAAAAGTTATAAAGTAGGAAAGAAGGAATGGTTATACATTATTCTTTGCAAATATTTACAAATTAGCCATCATCCCTCTTAAAGGTCTATGGTCCCTCTTGTCCCCAAATATGATTATGATGTCACTGACCTACTATCGGAGAACATTTGCTTTTTGAGTTGCTTCTGGCAAGCAATGCAGTGTGTGACTAGCACAGAAAGCCCCTCATGTAAACAACAAGGGCACATATGCAAGATGACTGTCTGGGGTCAGGGTATGGTCTATGGCCGTGAAATGGAGCAAAGCCAATTAGGCTGTATGTGGATCAAGCCTGTGACCTTGACCTCATTAGCACCGTGCTCTGCCCAGCTAAACTAACTGGCCCCAGATGGTTAAGCTTAGTGCAGCATTTTGTATACAAGTACCCTAGAGCACATTCAGGCAATCCAAAGTTTTGAACTGCACACTTTTTATGTCTGACTCCTAAATGAATGACATACAAAAGAGCTTGATGTTTTTCTTCTTTCTTATGGTTAAAGAAGAATGGAGAATTTTATTCTAGACCCCTTGAAACCCAATACTCTTCTGGGTTGCTCCCTCTCCTCCTCTTCAATTATGAGAGTAGTTGTAAAGTGCCATATCCTGACCTTGCTTGCTTTGGCAAGTTTAACAAGCCATTGTGGTAGAAACAAGGTACTGCCCAGAGGCCACTAGAATTCATTTGGTATTTGCTCCCTATTCCACAGGGTCCTCCCTCTGACACACATGTTGACAGCCTGAGAACTTGCAGAAATTTTTCTACAGTTTTATGCCTTAAAAAAAAAACCCAACTTTGTTGGCCCTTTGTTTGGGGATTGGTAGCCTCTTCCTTTTTGTTTCTTTTCTTGAAAGATTACTTTGAAATAGACTCAATCAATCAAAAAATATTTCATGATCACCTACAATCAACTGTGATAAGCTACTTGACTAATAAGAGCATAAGTTATTCAAGTACATTAAGTGTAAGAGTGTTTTTTCAAGGATGTTATAGTCTAATAAGCAGTGTATGTGTTGATGCACACACATTGTCTGTCTATCTATCTGTCTGATCACATTAAAGATGAACTAATATATAAATCAAGGTAGGTATGAGCATTTGGAGTGTATGAATCACCAAATAGGTCAATTTAAGTTAAGAAGACGTGCTATTTCAGCAATGAATCCTCAGCATGTTTTATAGCAATAATTTCCAAAGTGTAAAAAAGCAGCCAACTTTGAGGATTAGAAGAATTGGACTTTGGTATGCTTAGAGTTCTTAGTAAGAGTTAGAGATGGTCTAAGCTTTTACCCCTGCTGCTTCTCCCCCTCTGATTGTTGAGCTTACTGCCTGTTCCCCTTCATAGGAGAATGTTTCCTGCCATGAGAGTAAAAATCACTGGCCTGGACCCACACCAGCAGTACTACATAGCAATGGACATTGTGCCTGTGGACAATAAAAGATACAGGTAATGATGACTCTGGGGTTTACCATCACCAGCATTCCAAGACAGTTCTTTAAACTCCCTAGATGAAGCATTTTAACAGTGCACTGTACTGTGCACTAAACAGAGAACAAGGATGGAGGATATGCTGATAACCTGTAGCAGAGCACCAGGCAGGAAGTAGTCACTAGTGGTTAGAGGACTTAGTGTAAGGGTTTAGTCTGGAATCCTCCCATGTTTCTGGAAAGAGTGAGATTGTATAGTGTGTGCAAAGTTGCAAAAACAAATGGACATTAAGTCTAAAATTAATTCAGTTAACATTGAAAGGGATTAACATATTGAATAATTTGGTTTATGAAATGCTGAATGAGTTGAGGTGATTTATTTTGGAGAGATGGAGGAGAAGTGGACCAGTGTCGTATATTCAAGTTATATAGCTGATGGATTGCCCTGTGGATGAGGGAGGGCAAGAAGAGGAGAATTGGGTAAGACTTCAAGAATAACATTTAGTTAGGGTGAATTATTGTTTATCAATATGGGTTGTGAGTGAGTTTGTTAAATAACTTTCCTTCAAAGTCATTAAAGGCCAATACAATGTCTGTAACTCTTGGATGGCTTACATGTAGTTCTTATTTATTTATTTATTTATTTATTTTTACATAGTTCGTATTTAAAACAAGTTGTGATGTAATCAATCTCTTGAGATTTCAATCAAATCAGTGAATCATGAGTCATTTTCAAAATATTTGAGTACTTGGCCCTAAACCCATGAATTAGGAGGGGAGAGAGGAATGAATGGGGAAGACCAGGACCAGTATGGTAGAGGGAGAGAGCTGACCATGAGAGAAGTGATCTAGATGCAGGACTTAGGACAGGAGATGCTTCTGATCTGTCTTAGAGGATCTTGGGAGTTGTGATTTGGACTGAGTGCCTCTGTTTGCTAGGGTCCAGGTCCCGCATAGTCCTTTATAAGTGAAAAGTCGGGAAGTGCCAAATCCATGGAGAACTCTCTTCAGAACTATAGGGCAATTGGCAAAGTCTGGAAAAGTGACCTCCTTTGCTACCAACAACATCTCTTACTTTCCGTGGCTTTGTGGAAAATAATGTGGATGATGGTGGCATTCAAAACTTGGTTCATCCAAGCAACACTACAACACTAACTGGGAAAGACTTGGTTGCACTAAGGCGAAGACCCTCTATTTTCATAAAAATGCCTCAAAATTCTTATTCTCAGCAAGGAAAGGGTTAACAAGTGAGAGGCTTGGAGGGTCTCTGCACATGGCTGTGTTTTATAGGACAATATGGAAGATGTTTTTAATAAGGAACCAAATCCTGAACAAGTGGCCAACGGATTATATGGTTTGCATTTGAAAGGTGAAAGGTTGCAGTAAAATACCTTTTCCATAGCGAGACACGTGGGTTCAGGATGCCTGTGCGCACGCAGGGGTGCAAGGAAAGGAGAGGGAGAAGAAAGAAAAAGGACTGTGAGAATGTTTTCCTTGTGAGGGCTGCAGCTTTGATCATTAACCACAACACTTTGCTGCCCTCCCCCACCCCACCTCATTCTCCATTTTCATCTCTATCTGATTGTCCCTGGTTATCTGCCCTTCTCTTTTTCTCCCTTGTATTCTCTGTTTAATCCCTGATGTTTTCCATCTTGTCATCTCTCTGTCCCTCCCCTCTCCTGTCTCTACTGGCTCCTGGGCCTCTCTTCCCTCTGTATCTGTCTCTGATTTCTCCTCTCTCCCTCTCTGCCTCAGATATGTGTACCACAGCTCCAAGTGGATGGTGGCTGGCAATGCGGACTCCCCTGTGCCCCCAAGAGTTTATATACACCCTGATTCTCTAGCTTCTGGAGACACTTGGATGAGACAGGTGGTCAGTTTCGACAAACTCAAGCTGACCAACAATGAATTGGATGATCAAGGACATGTGAGTCAAAGAATCCCATCCATCTCCCTCTTCCTCCCTTTTGGCTCTAGAGCTGAGTAGCCCCAGGGTTTTCCAAACATGTAAAATAAGAGTCTCTATGCCACTTTGAGTCATTTTAAGTAAGTCATCATAAAGGTTCTTTTTTCCTCCTATGAAATTTCATTTATTACAAATCTGACATGTAGCAAACGTCTGCCGTGCATCAGGTTGTGTTTACCAGACACAGTTCTTGTGCTCCAGGGACCCACAGTCTGGTCAGGGGAGACCAGAAACACAGGACATGTGAAAGAAGTCACAGCATTCAGTGGAATACCTCGCAGGGCAATAAACTCAGAGAAACAATTAACGTGACAGTTTGCGCTGATTTGTTAAGACGTTTATGCATTTTAAAGAGAAGAATAAGTCTTAAGACTTTCCAGGTATAATTAGAGCACTTGATGTAATTAATTTATCTTTAGAACTTTCACTGGATGCCAGGATCCATACTGGGTGCTGCAGGAAGACTGAAGAAAGAAAACCATGGCTCCTATCTTTACAGAAATGATGATATTCTGAGGCATACCACTCACTCTCACAGGACATAAGGAATGTCCATAAATTTAGTAACCAAGTACAAATAATAGCTTTTAGCATTTAAAGACAGCACGAGCCCATGGTGAACATTTGAAGCAGGAAGGAGCAGCTGTCACATAACAGAGGGTCTGAGACCTTTTAGTGGAGTGTTGTCTTCTGGTATTGGGACAGTTGTTCAGGATTGTCCGGTGAAAGCAAGCGTACGACGTCAGCACCTGTGACTGGGGTACTTGCTGTATGGTTCCGTGTAGTGCTATCTGGTCACTTAGTCCTTTCTGCCACGGGCAAGAACACTGTCTTCCAGTTTCCTGCGCATCCCAGCCCCAGTCTCTGTGCTTCCTATGACACTTCTGTCCTGCGACTATATTTGCCCGAGAGCTTGAAAAGATGGCGGGACCTTTGAGCAACCCTGGCATAAATGCTGCCCCTTCTCATTTCAGATCATTCTGCACTCTATGCACAAATACCAGCCCCGAGTTCACGTGATCCGCAAGGATTTCAGCAGTGACCTGTCGCCCACCAAACCTGTCCCTGTTGGGGATGGAGTTAAGACATTCAACTTCCCTGAGACCGTGTTCACCACAGTCACAGCCTACCAGAACCAGCAGGTAAGAGGCTGCCTTTGAGAGTCTCCTGCTGCATCAGCTTTTAAAGGAGCTTATCCATGCTTTTGGTAAGAAAGACTTAGTCCTTCTACATGATACTGAAGAGCTGGAATGAGAGATACCAGACTTGGCTGTGCAAACACCATGTTGGTGATGACAAGGCCATGATGCCTGGTAGCAGCTGATATAGTCTAGATTTAGATCAAAGACAAAATCTTTGACCAGGGGAACCGAATCTCCTAAGTCATTTTCATGTCTCTCTGCACTTGTCCCCATGTTCACGATCTCTCCTGCATTCTGGCAAATGTCCTTCATCATTTGCAACTCCTTTGCAAGTACCAAGGTTTGATTCCTTCCTTCCCTCTTCTCCGCAATTTTCTGTGTATCCCCGCATCGGCTACATCAAAGTCTTCCAGCCTCTCAAACTCCATTGAAGACCCACTGCTTCCATTTACACTATCAGACTAAATTTACCTCTGTGTGATCACCAGCCACACCCTGACATCTGTGTTTTTATGTCAGCAATATGTTCATTCATTCCATAAATATTTGGGAACTTGCACTATTGCAAGTTTAGTAGGGAAATCGAGCAGATTAAGACTTATTTCTTCATAAGAAAAGAAGAGGTTTAGTTGAGTGAAAGACACGTAAATACATAATGATAAAACAGTGGAGTAATTTAATGATGGAGGCGTGGAGAGGGTGCTTTTGGGTTTGGGGAACGAGGGAAGTTTTCCTGGATGAGTTGATGCTTTCTCTGATGTTGAGACGTGCATAAAATTGGTCAGACTAATGGGGGAAGTATGTGGGGAAAGGGGGAGAGATGGCAAGTCTGGAATCATTGTGGGCATTCTAGACAATGTTCTTTTTTGGAGGAGGGTGACTAGATGGATTTACAAGCGATCTCATTTTATGCACTTCCCGACAGTTGCATGTAAATTTCATTTTTTTTTGGTAAATTACACTGTACTTCATCTTTTGACAATTTGTCTAATCCATAGGATCCTGCAGTGACTCCTTTTCTGCAAATAAGAGTTTTTGCTTGTTTATTTTGCTTGAAAGCCTGCATATTTTTCTTTTGGGCCTGCTTGGAGCAAAACGAACTTTCTACCACAACACTCCATGCATTTTGTATTTGGATACTGTGCTTAGTGCTCTGACCAAGAAAGAAATAGAGGAAAAATAATCATTTACTAAATATTTATTGAGTTCTTACTATGTGCCGGGCAAGTGAAGGTGAATGGTATAATCTTTGGTTCATAGAGAAAGAATAGTTTGGTCTTTCATAGCTCATTTGGAAAGGACTCTTTAGATGTTCTTTGCCTCAGGAGGAATTTGATATACAACAATCTCTCTGTCTGGTAGACAAGTACTGTGTGCTTGCTGGGCTTTCTCAGCAGCTGTAAAGCGTTCCCAACTTGAGATTTCCCCTGTGGATGCCACATTAAATCTAAAGTAGAGGAGGATTTTTAGTTTGCTTTGGGTGCTATTTAAAAACTATTGAACCCTCTCAAATTCCTTAGAAAGTAAAAGAGCAGAGGCCATGGAGGGTCCTTACAGAAAACTTTAATTTAATCAAAAATTTTTTCAAACTCTGACACAAGATAGAGCAGCAATATAGACATGCCCTTTGGAGCGACTGAAACCTTGGGATTAACTGTAGGTCTGGAGAGGAGGAGCGTGAGTCTAAGGTCTTTGAATCGCTAATTGGACTTTTTTCAAAACAGTCAGCCATCATCTTCATCATTTGTTTTTCATAAAGGCAGAGATTATGGCAATAGTACAGTGTTAGAATTTAGTTTGTAGAACAAAGTAGAACACTGGCGAATGAACATTCTTCTGCCTCGCCGAGATGGAGTGTGGAGGCTAAGGGGGTCGGTACTGTAACCCAAAGTTGAAACTAGAAAGTACAACTCACTGTGACAATGAAAGAAGAGCCAACATGGATACCTGAAATCCCTTGCACTTTTCTACCTTCTCTCACAGACAGTGTCCCCGTGTCTGAGTACGTTCCACTCATATAAATATTTTGTCTTTTTCTGGACTGGGGTGGGGGCAGTGGTGGTTTGTTGGGGGGCAGGACACCATGGTGAAGTTCATGGCATTTGGTAGCAGACATACCTGGTTTGATATCTGACCTTTCCGCTGACAAACTGTATGACCTTGGACAAGTTTCTTAACCCCTTTCACCCGTGTTTCCAAGTCTGCAAATGTCCTGGCCTCATCGAGTTAGTGACAATGACTGGATGGATGAGGGAACATGCGTAAAGTCGCTGACGCAAACCTGGCATCAGATTCATAGCAGTCAGCCTAAATTGGTAAACAGCTGGGTCTGCACAGGCATGAAGGGGAGTGTGGAGCAGAGGCAATTTTACAAAATAGATTGCTCGTTAAGGAGAAAGTGGATCATTGGGAATTGGAGGATCTGCACCGGCTCTTGGAGTATTATAACCAATAGGTAACTACTTGGATCTTTATGTTCTCATATCATGTTGGTGAATTCATGATGTGCTGACATTCAAAATGGATGAGTCACACATACTCAATTTTGTGCAGTTTCAAGTCAAGGTAACAGCTTTTGCCTGTTTAACAAGTCTCTAGTCCCTGGATGCATCAGCAAGCACGGTTATTTAACATTCCCTTCGGCTGTGTAGATATGATTTCATATAACAGTGTCTCCTACTAAAGCAAATGAACCTCAGGTCTTTCCCCCAGGAATCTCAGGGTCTGCATCCTGTTACCTAGCAATCATTTTCAGACCTGTCACAAAGATGCCGGGTAGCATAAACTATTCTCTTTTGCAAGCTGTATCACCTACTACTGTGTTTTTATCTCCCTCAAGTTTCTTGAATGGGAACGATTAAAATTTTATGGCAGAAGTATTTACCTCGTGTATTTCTTTTTAAGGGAATGGTTAGGAGGACTGTGAGAGAGGAAAGAGGAAAAGTCAATGGTGGGGGGCAGGGATCCTCACTGTTCTCAGGAAGGCAATGGGGGAAGGACAATGGAAGGAATGGAATTGAAGTGAAATGGAATTGAAGTGAAACCAGGCAGCGTCCTTTCCTGGATAGGGAAGGACAGCAGTGGGCTAGGCATTTGGAGACCTGGGTTTTCGTCCTAAGTGTCCCCCTAGCTGCCTGTGTCACTCTGAGCAAGGTATTTTCTTTTTGGGCTTTGATTTCTTCTTCAAGAAAATGAGCAGTTGGCGAGAGACAGGGAGACACAGAATCCGAAGACAGGCTCCAGGCTCGGGGCTTGAACCCATGAACCGTGAGATCATGACCTGAGCCGAAGTCGGACGCTCAACCGACTGAGCCACGCAGGCCCCCTAGTTTATTGTTTTCAAGCAGAGGCAGTCAACACACACAAGTATTAAAAATTATTAGAATGTTTGTGTCTGTCAACTATTTTTTAACCTCCACAACAGTCTAGACCAACAGAGTTGTAGCAAGTCCACACTGGAAAGGCGGGAACTTGGCGTTTTGTTGCTGGTAAAAAAAATACTCCAAGCGATACTATTCATTTGTCACTCCTCCTAGCCCTCTCCTTTGTTAAGGCCTATCTTCTCTTGGCTTCCATCTTGTCAGCCAGACACCTGACTCTCCACATGTCCAATCTGCCACTAAACTGTGTTGCTTCTACTGGCGGAATATTTTCTACTTTCTAACCTCATTGCTTCTGCCCTCGTTGTGGACCTGCCTTCCCTCCAGCTGAGGCTGTAGTGATAGCTTCCAGCTGAGTCACCTGGACTGCGCGCTTAATGTCTCTTTGAGCCATCATGTATATTCGTGAGGGATGGGTCTTCCTAGAGCACAGCTTTGATTGCATCATTTCTCCTTCAAAAATTGTCCATGACTCCCCAGTGCCTAAGGGAGTAAAGCCCAAGATCCCAAGTCTTCCTCTGAAGGTCCTCTGTAGCTAGTTACCAGGTACCTTTCTAGGCTCGCTTTCTGTTAGTCTTCACCACGCAGCCACAAGAGTTCAGCGGTCTAGTTTGAGTTTTACTGTGGTTTGCACTTTGTCGCTGCCTTGCTTTTTGCTTGTGCTGTTGTCTTTCCAGCAGTGACCTCTCCGTTCCTCTTTATCTGTCTAGATTCCTTCTGCTCTTCAAGTTCGGTACAAATACAAACCCTCCTTACATTTCCCCCTACAACGTTCCTTACAATTTTCAGCTGCAGATGAGCTCTCCTTCATCGAACTGTTGGTGTGCTGAACCTCCCTCGTGACCCCGTCACCATTTTGGGGGTGAAAAGACTCAGTTCTGGACCCAACTCTGGAGCTGAAGGACTGTACTGCCTTTGACAAATCCCTCCACCTCAGAATCCTCGTTTGCGAATTGATGGTTTGCCCTGAATCAGTTCTTCTCAGTCACCAGTCTGTGGAGAAATTTTTTATAGTCCATTGAAAGATGAAACAATATAGGGCCATTTTATACCTGTAAGCATTCATTTAAATAGACTGTATGTCAATTTGTCCTTTTCACTTTTTTGATACTAAAATGTCATTTATTTTATGAAATAATGATGGCAGGAGATAGTAGATAGGTGTAACTCTTTTCGTTTGGTAGAATAAAGAACTGGAATATCAATGTTGATCCCTCAAATGTTGTGGGGGGGGATTAGAATTGGGCTGAAGCCCAGAAACCACTAATTAAGAAGAAGGACCCTTCCATCTCCATAATCCTAAGGTATTTGTGTCTGTCCCATAGTGCACAGCACTGAATATGTGCTTGGAAAAGGACTGCATGAATAATTAGCCAACACACCTCCACTACCAGTTTCCTTACATATCTGTGGTTCGTTCCTTTGGATATAAGTAGTAGTGAAATGTGAAGAAAGAGTTTCTATTTTCATGAAATATTTTATGCTTTTCTTTCCCCCCTTCCCATTCCTTCCTCCCACCCTTGCTGACTGACCCATAGACTCCCAGGGCTGCTAGCATACTGAAGTTATTATTACTATTATTTGCTCTTGGAGTGCCAACTTGGCAGGCTGAAGGCAGGGAGGAAGGTACGCCATGCCCAGAATCTCATCGTGGAGAATAAAGTGGTAGAGGTGGGAATAAAGGCGACTCTACACTCTATGCTTTTTCTTGGAAGAAGCTGACGCCAACATGTCCTCATGGAATTAGCAGGAAATTTCCATTGCAGAGTCTTTGTCTTCTCTAAGGGGAAAAGACTGCTGAACCTTGATTTTTTTTTTCTTCCCCAAACAGGAAACTAGATTTCAAAAAGACACAGCCCTGTTCTCCTCAGGTAACACAGTCTTATTTCTTGATGAGAATTGGCTACACGAACCAGATAGGAAGTCTCAAACCACAGCCAGGTCTGTGTAAGCAAATCCAATAGGAGTTCTGAACCGCTCATTATGTCCTAAACTATCGAGCCAGTTGTGTTCTCACGTTCCAATCAAGTCAGTGCAGAGGTTTTTTATTTTTTATTTTTATACGGGCTAAGTTTTTTTTTTTTTTTTCTTCCCTGATGAACACCCTTCAAGCAATATGGTAAAAAAAAAAAAAAAGGAATAAGGGAGTGTTAATAAGGGAAGGCCTTTTCAGCGTTGGTATTGTAAAATCATACTCAGGATATCAAAGTTTCCTTTTCTTTGTAGGTTGTGCTATTTATGTCTGCGCTGCATGCCGTGAGGCATACCTCATTAACTAATTACCTTGGCAAATGGTCAGTGAAAATGATTAAAACCAATGGTGGTAGGCCAGCAGCCGCCTCTGTGTGCTACAGCCTCTACCAATCAGTATAAGGTTGTGGAAATCAAATCAGTGAGGAAAAATGCTTCCCCAACCTCTGGGCTTTCCATGTCTCCTCATTATCATTGGACCAAGTTTGAACATGACCACTGTAGAATAGCTTTGGGTACACGGAGAGTTACTAATCGACCTTCTCGTTCTGCCCGGTAGGACATTTAAGACTCTGGTTTGTAAAGCTGTAGTGAGAGCAGATAGGATCGAGGGAGTTGTTCGGTCTGTATTCTCTAAGGCTGGTTACGGCTTTGGGGCTGGTGATTCCTGTTTTCCACATTATTCATTCATGCACTCACGCACTCATTCATTCATTGAACAGATATTCATTGAGCACAAATAGCATGTCATGTTACGTTCTTAATAAAATGGTATATAAAATGGATGCGGTTCCTGACCTGAAAGCACCCTGTTTTGGAGGGATGATCAAGGAACATCTCTCTCAGGAGATAACATTTAGACTGAGACTTAGGCCGGGCATCAGCTGTGTGAAGAGAAAAGAACATTTTTGTCTGGGGGTTGAGTGAGCGTGAGGGGTCTGAGCAGGGAAAGAGCTTGGCACTTTCCAGCACTCAGAGCAGCCTGAGGTTGGTGGGAGCCTGTGGCCCAGGCGTAGAGGAGTGTGGGTGGGGATGGAGAGCTAGGCAGGGGCCACGCTGGGCCTGCAAGGCCGGCCAAGGAGTTTGGATTGAGTTCTGAGTGGGGTGGTAACCACTGAAGAGAATAACATGATGTCTGTACATGTTCACAAAGACCACTTTGGTCACTGTGTAGAGAAGAGACTGGACAGGGACGAGAGTGGAAGAAGAGAGATTTAGTCCAAAGGTTATGTAGAGTAGTGTAGTGAAAAGATGACGAAGTATTGGTGGAAGGTGGGGAGGTGGAGACTGACAGCCATATTTGGCTCTAATTGATAAACTATGGAGTAGGGTTGAGAATTAACTGTTCATGAGCCTTCCACACTGCTCCAGATGGCCTCTAGATGTGTGGTGTGCTCACAGAGGCGGCAGGGGTTATGAGTCCTCATGGGGTTGCTTGTGGGTCCCTGTGCTGTGAGCCTCACTGGCCTCTCTGCCGGAGGCCGTCATTCTCTGCTCTGGGCCTTGGGTCCTTTGTGTGGACATGCTCTACTGATGGAAGACTACTCAACTTGGGCTTTTGTGTTTTTGCCTCAGTTGGACCTCCTGGGCCTCCCTGGCTGGCTTAGCCTCACCTCAGGGCTCATCCGGGTCCTCTGTTTGGCTCCTGCCTAGACTGTAGCACCTCGGTGTTAAGGTTACCCTGCCTTCCCTGGCATGGCAGGTGAGGACCTCTGAGTCCCTGACCCACCACGGAAGGGCGATAGGAGGCCTGGAGTTGCTACCTTGGGCCTCTTCCTGATTCATCAGACCAGGCGGCATTTTTGCTTTGATGCAGCCAGCCGTATGTGTGTGTGGAGGTTACCCTGCCAGTCTTCCTCTTTTTTCATACTCCATTGGGGTGCAAAGGGAAGACTTTTTACTTCTCTTTCCACTGGATAAGAACTCGCCTTATGTCACATCCTGTCTTCCGCAGGACAGCAGGCTTTATGGCCCAGCTGTCCTTTGCATCGCTTCCTGTGCTATACGAGATGCTCGTAAGATCTGAGGCGACTAAGCTGGCTTTCCATATGAGAACCGTGAGACTGTGGGTTATTGAGGTTGAGAATACTTTGGTTTATTCCTCCAAATTATTGTCCTTGTTATCCTTGGTATTGGTAGACATAGCCAAAGTTGTCAGCACCAGCATTAACGGGGGTGGTAGTTTGGTTTATATTGTTAAATTGCTCTCTTTTGCCTGTAGGGCAGGGCAATAAATCCTTTCTGTGATATAGCCTGAGGGCAGTCTCTACCTGTCTCTTGCTGCCCCTCTTCTCATAACCCGTCCTCTGGCCAAATTGGACTTCTCAGTTCTTCTCCGGTATGCTTCACTCATTCATGCTTCCGTACCTCAGTGCTCTGGCTTGTGTAGGACATTTCTTAGGAAATGCTTCCCTTGTTCCTTTCTCCCTTTTTGCATTTTTCATGAAAATCCTACACATCCTTTAAGGCCTGTCTCATGCGCTATCTCTCAGAGATAGCACCTTTAGATAACCTCAGAGCCCTTCAACTTGGACTCATTGCTACTTCCTCTTAAGACACTTTGCCTTTGTTGCGAACCTTATCAATTTCTGTTTTGTGTTGGTGTGTATGTCTGTTTTGTCTTCTAGATGAGAAGCTTCTAATGGGGAAAGCCAGACAATACATAGCCGTATATGGACTATACAGCACTGTCACCTATGCTTCCTGTCACCTTGCTTTGCACACAAAGGCACTTGATAATAAACAAATAATGAGTACACACTACATAAAGCTCTGTACATCTCACATTAAAAGCTTTGAAACAAGTACAGAGGTGCTGTTTCTCCTAACATTTGGTGGCATTTTTCTATTCAATCTCCATGCAGACCTCTTGGTCTGAGATAGAATGAGCTGTGGGAAATAGGTTTTCAACCTTTTCTCCCAGGCCCATGAAATAGGATGTCATTTTATTTACAGGGGCCTGTGTAGGCCCCCCAAACATGGCAGCACAATCATATATCAGGGACCCCTATCATAAATGAGCCGGACAGGATAAGCCAACTTGAAAGAGAAAATAAAATATTATAACCCCAACTTGAAAAGAAAATATGGTGTGTGGTTTATTGCTGTGGATTATGGAGGAAGAAAGAACAGATTTTAAGTCAAAAACAGAAAAGCAGTGACAGTCTTTAAACGCAATACAATATTCACAGGGCAGACACTAGACTTTAGAAAGCCAAAGGCTTCAGGCTCCTGCTCTGGTCTATAAAATAGATGTAAAATTGCTTTTGCTACATTATTAGTGTGCCATTCTAGAGGCAAGGACTGTTTTAGGGGAAAAAATTAACTTTGATACTTTCAAGTCGGAGTCTGTTGGTCAGAATCTCACATTGCATTTTAAAGACCTTTAAAGACTGCGGCTTTGGGAAATTCCACTCTGACAAAGTGAGCCAAAGAGGGACTTGGAAAGATTTGCTCCATAAGAAATAACTGTAGCCATCCTAGTGATAAGGTCTGCAATGAGCAGAAATGGGAAGGTGGTCTTAAATAATGAGATCCCGTCTTTCTAGAATTCCCTTCCGTTGAGAGTGCCTTCCATCCTTTCTTGAGCTCCCTCGCCCCCCACCCCTAACTCTCTGTTGCTTGAAGGTAGTGAGTCATTCACATCTGGTTTAGGCACAAAGATATCAAAAGAGCCTCCCATGACCAAGGCTGAAAGCAGAAACGAAAGAGCACATGTGGAATTTGTTGGTCAGGCTTGGTCAAGTGATGTGTCCAACCCTCGCTGAGTTTGAGGGGACTGAGAGAAGAAGCAGTAGGCAGGGACTTCTGCACTGAAGTGGAGTTTGAGCCAGATGCTTCCTGAGGACCCACCCAACCTGGATCACACAGTGGTTTGAGTCTTCTGATATGCTTGTGAGCCTTGGAGACTGGATGAAATACACTATAGCCAGTTCCATGGAGTCCCTCATTTACAGATTTTCCCTTGAGTGCAACCTTGATAAAAGTCTGGCTACTTTTTGTGTCTTTTACAAGGTCATTAAATGAATGATCTCTAGGGGCAGGGAAGGGGCAACCTAAGTGAGATGGATGTACAATTCTTTGGTTCTTGCAGGCTGAGGTGGGTCATCTGGTGGTCTTGTTCCATTGGATTTGATTCGCTGAATCCCTTCATTCCTTATTTACTCACTTGCTTACTCGTTCATTCATTCAAATGCTTTTCAAGTGCTTTCCTGTGTGTCATGTACCATGGACTTGACCCATTGCCCAGTTTTCCATTTCCATGCCTTTGTTTGTCTAGGCAAGTGATTTATCCTCTTTTCGGGCGGGGGGTGGGCAGGAAAGGTGAGCAGAGGAGTTTACAATCACATACTGGGAAAACCTGGGTTTTTTAGGGGGAAGTGGGTCAGGTGGGTCAGACATCTGTGTGCCAGGCCCAAGTTCTATCTCCACTTCAATTTAAATCTCAAACTTAAAGGAAACTAAATAAAAAACAACAGCCATTACTAACAGAGTGATTTTTGTTGTTTTTCTAGGAGCAACCAAAAAAGAAATCTGCTAATATAAATACAACTTATGTTTTTTTTGTTTGTTTCCAGATCACCAGATTAAAAATTGATCGAAACCCTTTTGCTAAAGGATTCAGAGATTCTGGAAGAAACAGGTAAGAATAATTGGGAAGGAGACTCACTGACATTTTTTTTCTCTGTGACATTATTCCCCCCGCGCCCCATTCGTGGCTTTTGGCTCCTGTTTTTTGGAGACCGCTTGCACGCTAGCCGCTGTGCTGACTCAGGCAAAAACAAATGGATAGCTGATCCGAGGATCAAAGAGCTGTCCCCCAAATGTTGAATTTTCCAACTTTTTGTTAACACACTGTACATCACCAGATCAAATCTCTCATGGTGTTTTTCTCTTTACATCATACTTGGTAATCCAGTCACGTAAAACAAATTTTATGGTGATTTATTATCATCAAAAGATTGCCAGTTTTTCTGGAAAGTGCTGTAGATGGCTATAGCACCTACAGTGACATCTCCTTTATTTTGCATTATCAGGAAACAAGGAATTGTGGACAAATAAAAGTTATCAGAAAATTATTACCTTAAAATTTTTTTTCAAGTTTATTTATTTATTTTGAGAGAGAGGGAGAGAGAAGGAGAAAGCATGAGCAGGGGAGGGGCAGAGAGAGGGAGAGAGAGAGAATCCCCAAGCAAGCTCTGCACTGACAGTGCAGAGCTCAATGCGGGGCTGGAACTCACAAGCCGTGAGATCATGACCTGAGCTGAAATTGAGAGTCAGATGTTTAACCTACTGAGCCATCCAGGTGCCCAGAAAATTATCTTTAAGAGCTCAAACATTGTTAAGAAATTAGCCATTTTTCTCCTAAGACATATTTCCAAAATATATTAGTTGTTGCCTCAGTAAATAAAGACAGTTTCTAGAACATGACCTTTCCTGATGGCCCAGGATCGTCATTAGGATTAGGTTGTCATATAGGGAAATTCTGAGGAACTGCTGACCTTTGAAGGACTATTTGCTCTTTTTGTAAGTGGATTTAGAGACTTGCGTTTTCCTGGTTAATCCTGCTTCTGTCCGAATCCTTTCTTTCTCACCCTTCCTCTATAGAATTAAAATCTGTTATCCAGAGAGCTAGGAGAGAACTGAAATTGTCAGGAAATACAGATCTATGTAAGGTTATGCAGTCAGAAAATTTCACTTTTATTAACCGTAGTGAAACCACAAATGTGACACGTATGTTTTATAAAGAGTGCAGGTTAAGGGATGCCTGGGTGGTCAGTCGGTTAAGCAGCCAACTTCAGCTCATGTCATGACCTCGCGGTCTGTGAGTTCGAGCCCCGCCTCCAGCTCTGTGCTGAGAGCTCAGAGCCTGGAACCTGCTTCCGATTCTGTGTTTCCCTCTCTCTCTGCCCCTCCCCTGCTTGCTCTCTGTCTCTCTCTCTCTTTCAAAAATAATAATCCTTAAAAAATTTTGTATCCATTCATCAATGGCTAAAAAATTTTTTAATGTTTATTATTTTTGAGTGGATCAAGAAGATATGGTTTATATATACAATGGAATACTACTTGGCAATGAGAAAGAATGAAATCTTGCCATTTGCAGCAACGTGGATGGAACTGGAGGGTGTTATGCTGAGTGAAATAAGTCAGTCAGAGAAAGACTGATACCATATGTTCTCACACATATGTGTTTCTTGAGAAACTTAACAGAAGACCATGGGGGAGGGGAAGGAGGAAAAAGTTACAGGGAGAGGGAGGGAGGCAAACGATAAGGGACTCTTAAATACAGAGAACAAACAGGGTGGATAGGGGTGGGGGAGAGGGGAAAAGGGGTAATGGGTATTGAAGAGGGCACTTGTTGGGATGGGCACTGGGTGTTGTATGGAAACCAATTTGACAATAAATTATATAAAAAATTTTTTTAAGTGTGCAGGCTTTGTACTAACTAATTTGCATTAGCGTTCAGACATTTCCCTCATTCGGGGGCATTTCTTTACATTGAAATGACAGATTGTCAAGAGTTATCTGTGCTATTTCTCTGCAAGAGTTTTCATACAAACTGTCTAGTATTATATTTAGAATCACTTCACGAACTATGTAGCACATTCTGTTAGAACCCAGATGTATGCTAAAAATCATCTGTAGTGGTCATTTCCTTTACAGAATGACTCATGGAAGCATTTCTTTTTTTAGAACATTATTTGTGTTTTAAATCTCAGTATAATTAACGTACAGTGTTACCTTAGTTTCAGCGGTACAATACAGAGATTCAACAATTCTGTATATTTCTCAGTGCTCATAATGCTAAATGTACCCTTAATACCCTTAAGTATATGCAGGTACTTCTTTATGAATCTCTTTTTGTATATTTAAAATAGATTTATATTTCTAGAAATTTTTATTTATCTCCGAAGTTCTTGAGGTTACACCTATTGATTAAAGTAAAATTCACTTGAACTTCTAGTTTGAAGATGACAGGATTGAGTAATGTGTTCTGGATGAAGCAACTGGTTAGTGGTGTGGCCACACTAGGACTCAGGCATACGGACTCCAGGCCAAATGCTTTCCCGTTCAGCAAAGACCTTTGTCTTCAAAAGTTAGCAGCTGAGGAATTCGTTACTCTTTCTGCCAGTTAGTTTATATTCCGTGTTCAGGTTGCGGAACTTGCGGGAGCTGTTTCAGGTTGCTTCCTTTTCAGGGCTCTGCATTCTAGGCTTACTGAGGACCTTGCTAGCGATGATGTGCTCCGAATAGAATCTGGCCTTTGATAAAGAAGCCTCTAGGGTATTTAAGATCTTTAGCTTAAGAGCCCATGGCTGGATTTTGGGGGTTCTGTGAGTTCCCAGATACTACAAGGAAAATTGTGTGTGGATGCGCAGATACGCAGTTTTCTTAAGAGAGGTCTATAGCTTTCTCCAGATTTTTGGAAGGTTCTGTCACCAAAAGTTCAGAATTTCTGCCCTAGACACAGCTGGGGGGCAACCCTAATGACTTTGGTTATTTAACTACTTCTTTCTTTCCTTCTGCATCTCCGGTGGCATTTAATATTTGTTTATTTTCATCTTGCCACTCCAAAGGTTGTTCTGATTTTCTTCTTTGCCTTTTACTCCCACTGGAGTCTTCGTTTTTCAGAGGCGTGACCTAGACCAGAGAATTGGGATAGGCCGCATCGACCAGTGTTGGAGCTCTGTTCTGGGAATTAGAGCCACATTTTAATCTTGGGAATAAGACTATGTATCTCAAAGCATTTGCCTTGGTTAGGAAGTTGTGATGCCATGTTGGTTCAAGTTCTGAGGTTCTCCTGTCCCCTCACTGGGCTAGAAGGGAGCTAGACACATCATTTGGTCCTGGCCTGGGTCTGCTTTGGGGCTCGTGAATGTCTCACTGCTCAGACAGTTGTTTGTTCGTCTTGTCTGGTGGGCTACTTTTCTTTGTAAGAACTCCAGGAGGGCAGAACCATGGCTCCTCATTAGCCCATTTCAGTGCCTTATTTATATATAATTTTCCTGGTAGCATGATGATTCTTCACTATGTCCCATTAAAACCTGCAGGCTATTTTATTTTAAGCAATATTAGCAATTATAGAAATTGTGATTGAACACTTACTGTGTCCCATACCTTTTACTTACATTTTCTCCTAATCGTTAAAATGACCTGTATTTTGTATATATTATGGGAAACTGAGGCTCAGAGAGCTTAAGCAGCTTCCTAGTGTCACACAGCAAAGCTGGAGCACCAAGTAACTCCCAGGCCCACCCGTGCACTCTGTGCTCTTGTCGTGCTGACAGTTTAAACTTGACTTATTTTATCTTCGACAGATGTGGAGAATAGAACTCTTCGTCGAATGTCTGATAATGTGTATTCATTCTCCGTCTGTCTTTGTAGACTTCCCCGGGGCTTTGTCATCTTCTTGCTGTACCCCCTGTAAATAAGGGGTTCCCTAGAGGACAGGAAGTCAGGTTGATCTTCCCTAGCAGATGAAACCATGACATAATGACCCTGAAGCTCCCTGGCCCATGACAGGGCAAAGATGAATCATTCGATATAGAAGCCATTTTTGTCCTCCAATGCTCTGGGAAGCTAGATTAAAATAGACCTCTGGGGGCAAGTCCGGGGGCCCTTGCATTTTCTCTTTAAAAAACTCAAAATTACCTGATAATCAGACTTGAAATCTCACTACCCCGCCTGCAAGATCTGATAAGGACAAGGATGATTAATGTCATGTTGCAATGGGAAAGACTGGTGAAGATAGAGAGGATTCTTTGTAACTCTTCTGGGATCTGGGGGTTCTGTGCCAACACCAGAATCCAGTCCATCACCTTCCAGCCAGTGCCTCACCTATTACCCTTCTTGTGCTAACAGAGTTCTTACCAATCTATGATCTTCCCCATGCGTTTTAGACATCAGTGCCTCATACAGAGGAGCATGGTTTGATGAGTTGCATATAAACATACCCAAAACATACGGATTACATTTCCTTTAAAAACACATGGGCTTAAAAATTAAGGGGGGAAAGTGCTTGGCCAATGTTTTTTGGTTTTGCAGAACACAAAACATTTGTGGAATACTTTGGAGTTCCAGAATTTGCCAAACCTCAAACCAAAACACGTTTAGGTTTGTCGATCTCAATCTGTCCCAGCGCGATCCAAAGGCTCAGGAAGGGAGGGGTGTAGAGGGAAGATGGGGAAGACACAGCACCCGCCGCACTCTCTTCAAATGCCTCTCCTGAGTCTCTCCTGCCCTGCCAGCCTCTCACTGCAGCGCCCTCTGAGTGCGGCCAGGCGACCGCAGTGTCCTGAGCACAGAGAGGAACTGAGGGGGCTGGGGGTGAGGACGCTTATTTCCATTACTCATATATATTTTTAAATGTGTATTTATTTTGAGAGAGAGAGAGAAAGAAAGAAAACATGAGCTGGGTAGGGGCAGAGAGAGAGACAGAGAGAGAGAGAATACCAAGCAGGCTCTGTGCTTTCAGTGCAGAAACCCGCAAACCGTGTGATCATGACCTGAGCACAGATCAAGGGTCATATGCTCAACCGACTGGGCCACCCAGGAGCCCCTCCTCCTATGTTAATGTAAAGAGATATCATGGAGAATACTGCTGGCTCCCAGCTCCTATCCCTTTCTCCTTCCCGTCACTGGACACCGGAGTGCCCCATCTGATTGCTGAGTCTGGGAGAGGGAACTCTTGAGGACCTGCTTGCCTAGAGTGAGCGGACATTCTGAGCCCTTGCTATCGGTGGTGGGTCCAGCAGAGGAGGCCTGCCGTTCTGGGGAGTGGTCTCACTTGAGGGGAGTTCTAGCATACTCCTTCAGCCTCCACATCCACGCCGCAGTATCAGGACACCGTCATCAGTAATAAAGCTGGGATTTCGGTCTCCATTGCTTCACGCTCCATGGACTTTCTTGGACTTTATTCTGAATTCAAATGAGGACAAGAGGTGACATTCATTGGGCCTTTCAGAATCCCAACAGAAACCCCAGTGAGTCCACGGTGTCATCCCTGTGGTGGCACCATCATCAGAGCCTGTCCCAGTCCTCCCTGCTTCTTTAGGAAGTGCCATTCACGTGCTTCTGTGTGACGAGGTCACCCCTCCTCAAGTTGTACTTTGCATTCCCCCGTAATTGTGCCCCTGACTGGAAGTCTCCACCAGAAGTGGTGTGTGTGTTCATGTTGAGGGGAGGAGTGGTGGACAGGTGGTCCTTTTGGATGGAGACACTCACAGATTTTGCTTCCAGGCATTGTCTCTGCAATGGGAGGGCAATTGTGTTTACTTCTAAATTGTTCCTCCTTCTAGATTTCTCAGAAATTATGTGGCCCAACTCTGGCTTTGGGTAGGTTGGAGGAGATCCATGTGTGTTTACTTTTAATCAGGCCTAGCCCCAGGGCACGGTATCCAGAGTTACGTCTGGGAGATTCCTCCTTCCAGGCGGAGACAGTAACACTTCCTGTTCCTAGGAAGAACAGATCGCCTCAGCTTGATTAATTTATGTCTTGTGGTCTGTGTTCCTGGACTCTGCCCGGTGTTAGAATGTGAGTTCCACGGGGCGCCTGGGTGGCCCAGTGGGCTAAGTGTCCGACGTTGGCTCAGGTCATGATCTCATGGTTCGTGGGTTCGAGCCCAGCGTCGGGCTCTGTGCCGACAGCTCAGAGCCTGGAGCCTGCTTCAGATTCTGTGTCTCCCTCTCTCTCTGCCTCTCCTCTGCTTGCTCTCTCTCTCTCTCTCTCTCTCTCTCAAAAGTAAATACACATTAAAAAAATTAAAAGAAAAAAATGTGAGCTCCTTGAAGACTGGGACTGTACCTATGTCAGGCATTCTTAGGCTATTTCCTACAGCACCAGGTACACAGAGTAAAATAATAATTGTTCATTTAGTTACAAAGCAGCAAGGAGAGTTGATGAGTGGCAGAGAAATTAAAAACCAGGAACTCTGGAGTGAGAAAACCTTACCCCAACCAAGGGTGAATCAAATGGAACAACAGTGGAGAGCTAGTTTTGTACACAAATTAAGGGAAGGAAGGGTGAATCTATACGTAGGCTTAGTTTGAAAACTGGGGCAATGTTGATTTGAATCTGAGATGGATTGATGCTGTGGACACTGATTTAGCCTCATCCTAGATCAGACATATACACCTTTCAGGCCATCAGAGCTGGCTCTGAACAGTGGGGACATGCTTTTGCTACTTTCACAGTCTGAGAGCTCAGGGAAGGAGTTCCAAAGACTGAGTCGAAGCAGAGTGAAGTTGAGAAAGGTCACTCAGTAATGCATGGACAGGTCACATTACATCTTCATGGTTGGGCACTCCAGTGGACAGGGTCTTCCAAAGAGAAGACAAAGGTCATGGAGCTGAAGAGAACCAAGTGTTTGCAGTGTGTCCCATGGTCAGGAAGTGGTCCTGGGAGGTACATCTGTCCACACGCCTGGTGAGCCCACTGTGCTCAGCTAGAGGGAGCATTACAACTGCAAAGACCTTGAACTTTAAAGGGATAGCCAGAGGAGCACAAGGAAAGAGGACTCGATGGGTCTCTCGGTCCACATCCAATGTGGAAGCCTTGTCTCTGCTACGAGTGGCTGCCAGGATTTTACAGAAAGCCCAAGTCAGCTTGGGAAATTTTATACAATTCCCAGGGACTTCCTCCAAAGCAAACACATACATAAAAAGGAGAGGATTGAAATCATGATCTGTCTGGGGAGTGAAAGGTTCCATGAATTTGTCGTAAGAGCACCATGGAGTGCGTGACTCTGGGTTCTCTCAGTAACCAAGCTGTTTTTGACCTTGGGCTTTACCTTACTCCCAGCCTCCATTGCATCTAAGACAACTGCAAGGGCGACTGTCCCATGTGATGTGGTTTTGTCCCAGGTGATGTGGTTTCGTTCAGATACTCCCAGCTCGTGTGGTGTCCCAGAAGCCACTGCTCTTGGTTCCACTGCTGTAGGTCCCCAGTGGAGTGGCCCTTCTGCAGTCCAGGGAACTGGAGAAACTTTTTAGAAGGGTATCTTTTTCTCTGTGGAGGCCACCTGTGGGGGCTTCAACCACGACACTCAAATCCCACTTAGGAACGATCAGAAAGAAGCTGGAGGCAGGCCCCGTGTCATGGGGCGCTGGCTTCATACGGTAACTGGCTTTAGTAGGTTGTCCCTCACTGAAAAAACAAGAGGGCCTGCAGGATGGGGTGTATGAGGCAATATGAGTCAAAGCTGATTCTCAGCCAGCACTGCTGTTTGCTGGGATCGTGGCTGGTGGCTGTCCTTCTTGGCGCCTCGTGTCCCTTTACATAATGCTTCAGGGGAGAGTGATCTAAAAATGGAGCCATTAGCTGCATTACGGGAATGGATATATTTGATTGCAGGAGGAGGATGCTTAATGAGGCTAATACTTAACCCAAAGGAAGGAATCTCCACTGATTGGGGGGGGGTAGAGAGTTGGGAGTAAAGGATTTTCCTGTGACCCCCCTCTTCAGCAGCTGCTGTCCCAAGGCCATGTTCATAGAGTGAAGAATCACCTTCTCAGGCACAGACAGGAAATCCTGTGAAGGTCCAGCCCTTTCTCACAAAACCCAGCACGGAATCCAAGTGCCTCCAGCGAGCGGAAGTGAAAAGGAAGGAAAAAGAAGAGTCAGCCAGACACTAGCCTCAGGGCCAGGTCGTCTGTGCTTAGGTCTGAAAGAAACCATTTTTCTTTGTGAGTTGGGGAAGAGATGTGCAGGGTGGGTCTCCGTCAAAGTCTGTTAGAAGAATTCTCTGTTACAATCAAGTGTCTCTAATCTTGTCAACGCCCTGACCTACCTCTTAAGCTGAACATACGAAATTATTATATTTGTGGGTCAAAGAGGTAAAATATCAGCAATTTCATACCGTTCAACCATGTGAACCCTAAGTATACAATAATGTTAGTAATAATCATTTCACAGCATTATCGGGGGTCCAGGTTTTCCCTTTTTATCTCCAAGTTGATTGGTATCGCTAGGATGTTTCCCATTTTATGGATGGCAAAGCTGAGCAGAGTGAGGTACTAGCTTTCAGAATTTGCAAGTCCAGCCAATGGCAGCATCCAGAGGGTGATGTCACTGTCCCCTGTTAGACGCAGCTTGCCAGTCAGCAGACAGCGTGGCTCTCGTCCCTCTCCGGGTCCCTGTGGCTTGTGAAGGCTCACATAGTGACCTTCGGGCCAGTGCACTGACCACTTGCCTTCTTTAAACCACCATTGACTTCCAAGTGTCTCCCTCCCTTTCAATTTCTATATATTTGTTTGCTCTCCCTAGAGCCATTGACTGTGTTTTTCCAGCCAATCTCCTCCTGCTCATTCCTGGCAATCTTACTGGCCCCTGTGGATTTTGCAGACTCTTTTGTTATCCCTGGCCTGGGTGCCATTTAGCAGATCTAAAGTAAGTAATCAGCACTGGACTCCCCCCTCGGGAACTGCTGCATCTGCAGTTCAAGGTAGCTGGCCCTGTACTAGACTCTGGTGGCAGCGTCCTGCCAGACTCCCCCGCTTCTTCCAGGCCGTGGCTGTTTATCACGTCCCCTGGCTTATGGTCTTCCAGCCAGTATTTAACATTTTTCTCTGCCTTGTTATTTGTTCTCTCTCCTCTGTCATGAACCTTTTCCACCATTGTCCTCTTGGCTACGTTGGTTTGCCAGAGAAAGTTGGCAGTGGTTTTATTATCTGTGGCTCTTGCCCAGAGATGGTGTCATCTAGCAGAGTGACGTCTTTTTAATGGCTAACATATTGGAGTCTGAAATATCTGCAAGATAATGAGGCCTACAGAGGCTTGAGGGACACGTTCTCGGTCCCTTGAGGAGAGAATGAGAAATGGAATTAGGTAACCTACAGGTCCTTCCGCATTCAGTCCAGAACCAGAGGGCTGACACGGTTTTGAATTCCAGGGACATAAGAATGTTTTCTCCTGTTACAGGTCACAACCTGAGCAGACGGTGGGGTTTTGTTTGCTTGAGTTAGACCAACGGTCCTCAAGCTTTCATTATGTTTTCTTTTCTTGTTTGGATGCATTTTGTAAGTAACAATTAGGAGGGAGTAGTATCATTATCTCCATTTTATCGAGAGGGAGACTGAGGCACGAAAGGGTTACAGAGCCTGGCCAAGATTGCACTGATATGCATAAGGTTTGCAGTTTGAACCCAGGGAGTCTGGCTCCGAAGCCCTTGGTTGTCTGAACCACTGTGCTAATCTGCGTCTCGTGTGATTACCAAATTAAAGTTTGACCATTCCGGTCAAAGGCAGAGAAACTTACTCTTTTAGTTAGCCTGCTTTGTGTCATCAGGGATTTTTATTGTACAATGAAAACTCCTTCTGGAGTCCCGTTGCTACCTATTCAGACTCCACTGGGAGTGGAGGGTTCCCAAGCTGGGAATCACTGGGGAAGGAACAATTTTGACTCAGTTCAAAGCATCTGTCCATTGGACACCTGTTCTGCCACACCTCTGTAAGGCACATCAGTGGTGACCAATCAGCATGTAGATACACTTGAGTGTTCCATCGAAAGCCACATTTTAAATGATGACTTGTTGTTGTTGTTGTTGTTGTTGTTGTTGTTTCCAATTTGTAGACCTCTGCTGGGGGGTCTTTTAGAATATTCCTGGACAACAAATAACGTAGGAGCCGACTCCAGATCCAGGAAAGAAGGAGGTATGGAAGGTTTGCCTTCACCTCTGTGGATTGAAGGACAGTCTAAGAAAAAGGACTAGAAAGTTGAGATATAGTAATTAGATTGGAAAGAGCAGTATATTCTGGTTCTGTGTCTTTTCAAATGCTGGAACAGGAAGAGAGGAAAGAAGACCCCAGGTCCAGTACCACCCATGGGATAAAATCCAAGCACGTAACATGGCATAAATATCCACGGTATCCGCCCCACCATCTCATCTGCACCCGGAGCTCTAGTCGCTCTGAACTATTTTCGGTTCCCAGAACGTGCCTTCTCTTCCATACCTCCAAGGCTTTGCATATACTGTTCTTTCTGCCTCTTGTCTGTGTGGAAAACTGCCGAGTAACCTTTTATATGAAGCTGAAGTAGCTTCCTATTGTGGAGTGCTCTGGAGTTTTCCAGGTATAGGAAGAACTTCTTGCTCGGTGCTCCCTGGCATCTCCTACGTATCTTCGGTGTAACACTGATCACACAGGTCAGAATTAGTCATTTACATAGTGTTCTCTCTTTCTTCTAAGTTTACTTATTTATTTTGAGATAGCACGCTTGAGCAGGGAAGGGGCAGAGAGAGAGAGAGGATCCCAAGCAGGCTCCACGCTGTCATTGTGGGGCTGGAACCCACAAACCGTGAGATCATGACCTGAGCCCAAATCAAGAGTCAGACGTTTAACTGACTGAGCCACCCAGGCGCCCCTACACGCTGTTCTCTTTTTGTTAAACAGGACACTCCTAAATTACGGTAAAGACCCTGTGCTCTTTTTTGTCTTTAAATCTCCATAACCTGGCATATTTACTGGTTGGAAAACTTCTTTATGACTTCAAAACCCCATCTCTGTAGTTCTTGACTGTCTGTTATTGAAAGATGGCCGATGGCCTTATCAATCCTTAGCATATGTTCCCTTTGTTGCCAGAATCACCAGCAAATAGTTTAGGGAAGAGTTAAAAGTCAGAACTACAGAGACAATAAATAGAAGAATCATAAAAAGCAATCCTGTCTCTAAACACAAATAAAAAAACGGAAAGTATGCATCAACGTGCTACCTAATAGGTTCATGAATGTAGCTATAATTGTTATAACTATCAAATATTTGCTAAACTTCAAAGAGGGGCAATCCCACATTTTATTTTTAATGAAAGTTTGGAAGAATAATTCTTTGCAGTCTGGCTATTTTTTTTTTTTTCCACATCAGTTGATCTTGAGGCATCATCAGTTTGCAAAAGAGATCTTTGGCTTGCTTCCTCTCCTTCCTTTTTGTCCCTCTTCTTGAGCACATTCTGTTGGTTTGGCCAGTGAGCAGACTGAAAAGTCTAAAGAGAAGAGGCCTGGAAATCAGAGAGATGATTCCAGCCAAAGAACCAAACAAAGAGGGTTAGATATGGCCTCTCTTGTCACTGGAGCAAACGGGGAAAAGTAAGCAAGAGGGAGGCACTTGCCAATATGATCATCTCTGATTGGAAACCTCAGACATGACATCAGGTCTCTGGTGCTCAGCAGACCCAGAGAGGCCCACCATGTGGAACATGTTAATGACGTGAGGTTACCTAAGACTCTCTTCTTTTTCTTTTTTTTTTTAATCTGTTAGACAATGAATCCACTTTTAAGAACCTGAAGATACAATTTTACAAAACCAGCGTATAATGGTGATGAATCAGTGAACAATATGTTGCGCACGATAAACTTTGAATAGACGTCCAAGTGGCTGAAGATGTTAATGGGTAGTTGGCAAAGATTTTTGTAAGAGAAGATGAGGGTAGAAATGACTGGCCCCTGATAGGGGACTCAGACTGTTGCAGGTCAGACATTCCGTGACTGGAACAGAAGAAACCAAAGGAAAAGTGAAACCCCTCTGGGACCTGAGTCAAGAACGGCACAAACAGCTATGGAAACAAGTCCCACGTCTCCAATACTAAAAGGAGTCCTTTTGTCTTCAGAGTCCTGATTTTCCATCAAGTTGTTTTTCTAAGTTTTAGGCTGGGCTCAAGTTCATGAAACAATGGCTCAGTAATAAAACATAGGGTGAAAATTTACTCCTTTATTTATGAATTCAGCACGTGTACATTGAGATTTCCCCAGGCAACAGGCATCATCCTAAGCACTGGGACACAGAGAAACATGGGATCCAAAGTAGACGTGCTAGTGGTGGAGAGGGGTGGGTTACCTGGAACGTATCTTGCCATGGCCCATCACCCGAGCCTGATACATAAAACTAGTACTTTCTAACAATTGGATCTGTCCAGTGAAGCTTAATGGAGTTTGAGGACAAATAAGATGCGGCATATAGTAAACAAATAGGATTAATTTTTCTGAAAGGAGATATGCTTTGAAATTATAAATAGATTCAGGAAGTATATAGGCTAATTCTATGAGGGATGGATCCACAGCAAAGTGTGGGGAGAAATGTGTGGTCTTAGTCATTGTTTTTCAGTAGTCATAACCCCTCCCCCACCACCCCGTCATCAAAATGAATCTTGTGACTGACCCCTGGATGGATGGACCATGGCTCTGTCCATATGTGGCATCTTGTACATTACATTCTTAAGAGCTAAGGAAAGTCTTCCTGAGGGGGATGTGGAAATTGGCACGGTCACCATTTACTCATTGGTAATGGAACCAGAGGGTAAAAGTCACATCAGAGATTTCAGCCCAGGATCAGAAAGAACGTTCTAACATCTGTTAGAACACTGAGTATTCCCTTGGGAAATACTCCAACCAAGGTTGAATAGCCATCCAAGATGGCATCACAGGAAACAGAAGTAGGCGATACCTAGGAACTTTCCCAATTTTTTTTTATTAAAAAAATTCTTTTAATGCTTATTCCTGAGAGAGAGAGACAGAGCATGAGCAGGGAAGGCACAGAGAGAGAGAGAGAGAGAGAGAGAGAGTGAGACATAGAATCCAAAGAAGGCTACAGACTCTGAGCTGTCAGCACAGAGTCCGACATAGGGCTTGAACTCACAAACTGCAAGATCATGACCTGAGCCCAAGTCGGACACTTAACCGACTGAGCTACCCAGGTGCCCCAACTTCCCCAATTTTTAAACCTATTGACTCCGCGACTCAGTCTTTCAGTTGGATTTTAGATTTGGACAGATGGGCAAATGGCCACTATCCTACATAGAGTTGACTGCTTAAATAAAATCATGGATACCTTTGCCACCGTCTCTTTGCCTGTTGTGAAAATGAAATCACAGTTTTTTATATTTCTTTAATAAATACAATGCTGGCAGTATATCAATGTGTTATTGTTACTTCAGTCTTCTGGCACTTCATTAGGAAATGAGAAGGGACAGTTCTTTGTCCTTGAGCTAATATTTTGCCCCTCGTTAGTACCTGTTCCTGGGAAGAATGGAATTGGAGGTGGAAAACAAAGGCCTTGCCATTTGCAGTGATCCTGCTGTGCCATTAGAGGGAATCCTAAGATGTTCTGGTGTATGGCCAGCATTCCAGAGCAAGGCAGTGAGATCTAGGCCCGGCCTATCTCTTTCTTATAATCATCAAAGCTCGGCATGCCTTTATCTGCCTATCCCCTTATTATTGTGAACTCCCTAATTGCCTGGACTCTTTCTCTCCACAAATAGTTTCATGTACTGTATTCAGCATTGATGTAGGTGACTATGTGGACATGTCTTCTATTCCTACTTTTAACAGATTAACAGCTAATAAACACCATGCAACACCCTCTCTTCTCAACCTCTTCTAAAAATACAGAGTTTGATTTGCCAACATTGGTGTATTTAAAGCCTCCAAGATTCCAGGGAAGACTTTAGAAAGTTAACTGTGCAAGTAAGGCCCGTTCAGAGAGGAGATTTTCCAACACAAAGAGCCCATCAGTGTATCAGCAGCTCATCTGAGAAGAACCTCAGGGGATCTTATAGTCATTCATAAGGAAAGGATATTTGTTCTCACTTAAAATAAAACTTCTCACTTTATTCTTGGTCTGCAGGACTGAAAAGAACTCTGGAAATGTATTGCCTAGGGAGCAGGACAGTCAGCATGTTTTCATCTCAAGAAGGAAATCTTGTCTTTTCCAGCAAGGGATGCCGTGTTACTGCCAGTAACTTTGCAATGAAAGGACTCTGTCACCTCCTCTTCTCTACCCTTCTTGTCCTGCCTTCCCCGTAGTCCCTGAACTTCCTTCCCTCCACTTAGATAGAAGTGAAGCAGGTAGTTTTAAAGAAAAGTTAGTCATCAGAAGCTGTGTTCAAAGCTTTAAATGAAGCCCCAACCAGTACTCTGTTCTGAGGACACGGAATATCAGCCAGAATATGTATTGACATAACTTGGATGGCTATGTTGAAATCATGTCCATCAGTACCTCATATATATGACAGAGAATTTATTGAAGGGTAAAGTAGGCACTGTGTGCATATTTCAATTAACGGAACCTCCAGTATCAATGAAACGGAAGCCTAATGTATTTGTAAAATACTGGATGTTTCCTGAGGTCTGACTGTCTCAAGTAAATGACCCTCAATGACTAGTTTGATTGTTAGATTATAAAATACAGATAAATATTTACAGAAATGTATTGGCCTTTTTGCTTGAGGTATAATTTCTGGGACCAAACCCTTTCTTTGCTTTCAGGTGGGTGTTTTTTGATGCAACAGAAACTCAAGTGTATTTGCCCTGCTTGCCTCTGATGATTTAAGACGACTTTATAGCCACAGCAATTTGACAATTTCATTGACTCCACATACTCACTGGTAGACTTGGGGCTGTCTGTGTCAGTGCACTGTGGTAATGATAATGACATTGTGCTAGAGAAACAGTCAGTGCTACTCTCTGTTCAACTCCATTCATGATATTAGTGACCTTGACCTCTAACAATTAAGTTTTTTTTTTTTTCTCATGCAGACCAGACCCCCTTTGAAGAAAGCTCAGAGTAGAAGTCCATCATAGTTATGACTTACTTGCAGATAATCTGAATTGGGCTAATTTCTTCTTCCTTTCGCATTTCAGTGTCATCTGTACCTTGTGCTCTTCCGGACTGATTCCCCCCTGTGGTGCTATCTCTCAGCGCCTCTGTCTATACTGCTTGTCAGACAACCCACCTCAGATCTTTATAAAGCCACTGTGTTTCCTGGCATTATTGACAACTCCCTTTGTTGGCTCTTCTCTCTGCAGAACCGGGCTGGAAGCCATCATGGAGACTTACGCGTTCTGGAGACCCCCTGTGCGCACACTCACCTTTGAGGATTTCACCACCATGCAAAAGCAGCAAGGTAAAGTCCTGGGGCACGGCCTCTGCTTGGCGATAGTGCCGAGGAGAGAAGGGTAGCAGAACTGAATATAGCACATCTGGCCCCACGCCAAGCCATGAGTTACACCCGTTCTTCTAGAACGAAGAGTACTTGGTAGCTCCGTAAATAACCAGAGCGTAACCACTTGTGGAAACAAGCCCGTTCCAGAGGCAGCTCCCTGTCCCCCTTCCTAAAAGCAGGGTTATGGTCGTGATTACGATGGTGGTGAAATTATTTCTACCCCTGGGCATTCACATAGCCCTTGGTATTCGAAGAGATCTTCATAAGAACTTCATTTATTCCTCATGGCAGCCTTATCAGTTTTATTCTAGTTTTGTAGATGAGAAAAAACACGGCCCGAACAACGGGAATGAATTGCTCAGGTCGGACAGTGAGGGGGCTGCTGCAGGCCCATCGGAAGCTTGTGACTTGTGTTCCCTCCTGTGTTCATTTACATGGAACAACACCTGTCTCAGGTTGCTGGGCTGGGCGGACTTCTTTCTCGCACGGCTTTGTGCTTTTCTGCCAGCTTCTCCCTTCTCCCGAAGCCCAGGTCGGGAGGCCGGTGGCCTGCGCACAGAGGGCTCGGGGACTGACCTCAACAACTTTCCTCAGTCCCATCAGTGGCTCTTCCTAGCGCAGCCCCTGTTCACCTGGGGAAGCTTCCCCAGAGTGTCAGACACTTTATGAGCCTCCCTGTCCAACCTCCTCCCGTCCCAGAGTGGCACCTGTGAAAATTACAGAGCTTATTTGGTTCTGTCGCATGGCTGCCATTAATAGAACCCGAAGTTTTGAAATTATGACTCTGCCAGGTGGGAGGCCCTTCTAGGACTTGATACTACATTAGATCACATTCCCTCCCAGGGGAGCTTCCGGCGGCTTGCGCACTAAGTTAGGTTTTGTAACCTAAATTATTGAGCTCTCTCAGATTGTGAGATAAAGCGATCGAAAGCATAAGGTCTGGGGTCAGACCACTTGGGTTAGGCTCTTCCTAGCTTTGTGACCTTGGCCAAGTTCCCGATGCTTTCTGACACATAGTTTTCTCATGTGCAAAATGGAAGAATAGAAGAGAATTTTTGTGAGGATTAAATGAGACAGTGGAAGCAGAGGGAGCACTCACGACATGCTAGCTCTCGTGGTGGTGGTGGCGGTGGTGGTGATGATCATCGCCACCGTCTCTACCCCTCTCTGTCCCTGTACATGGGTACCTGAGAGGCAGGTGCATCAGGGACAAGAGATACTGCCTTTCTGATGAGTAATTATTTAAAACATGATTGGACCATTCAGCCTCGTAGGGATCTGGTGAGGCAGGTGATAGAGAATTTCCATCTCTCTTTCTCTCTCTCTCTTTATAAATGGAGGAGAAATGGAAGCCCTCTGCATGAAGCAGCCTGCTTCTCATAATCCTGCGAGACAAGAAGGGTCAATATATCGTCAGGGTGTTGCTATTGCTTTAAGGCTCTCATGGCCCTTACGAGGCAGAGGTATTCTGACAGTTGGGAAATCTGGGTCTCCATCTTGGATGGCCACTAACTCTCTATCCCCTTGGGCAGATTACTTCTAGTGAATCTGTTTTCCTCACCTACCAAAGAGGGGTAGTTTTTTTGTGAGATCATTTATGTAAGCATGCTTCATAGAGGGATGTGTCATTTTCATGCAAAGACACTTACTTGATCCTGTTTATTTCTGAGGTGGCTCCTTGCTTCTCTGCCTTTGCTTTCCTCATTGATTTCCCAAGCTCTAGCTAAGCAAGAGTTTGTATCATGGAGGCTGGCGTGAGAACGTTGGCAGGGATATTGCCACTTCCCGAGAGCAGGCGTTGGTGGTGACATTGTGTTCACTGCTGTGTTCTCTCAAGAACTGTCATAGGGCCTGGCACCCAGGAAGTACCTAATGAACAATGCCAAGTGAGGTCACTTGGTGGCACTGTGGCTCAGGTAGGCAGGGTCACTGTCTGATACATGTGCTTGGAGCACAACCATCTAATATGTGTACAGATGTGGTTGTCGAGTGATGACTGGGGTTGGCAACCTGTATTTTAGCAGCACGTGGGGCCGTTAGGCAGGCGTAGGCACAGGGAATGGGTATGAGTTGCTTAGGTGTGTAGCATGGCCAGTTTCACTGAAAATTTATCCATATGATAAATTTATTGTTGACACTTGGAAAACAACGGTTTAAGAGAAACTAGACTTTCGAAGCAAAATGTCACACTTATTTAGTGAGTCCATTTTTTATTGGTGGGTAGGGGGGATGAACTTGGAATTATTGGATACATATGGTAGCGGGATGGGGCTAGAGGAAAAGCCAAAATTCCATTCAATTGTTTAATTGGAATCCATTTTTGAACTATACACTGAACTTGATCCAGATTCTTGTTATTTAAAAATATGTGGCTTGGTTTCTTGACGTTAACAAAGGACATAGAAGAGACAACGTTCACTCCCTCCTCCCTTAAGAACTAAGAGTTCCAGTAGCCTTGGACAGTGTCACTTATAAAATGAAGAAACGAGACATAACCATCTGTGTTGAACTGTCTCGTGTCTTAGAAGAAGTAGAGCGTGATGACCTTCTGGTGGAAACTTCCGTGGAGACTGAGCTGGTAGTAATTCCCTTTTGGTGAAGAGAGTATTGGCCGTGTTGACACCAAACCTAAGCTCCACGTAACGACTGACTTACCGAGTGTCCATATAATGTCACTGCTTCAGACACATGAATATGTGGCATGTCGGATACATGGCCCTAAGACTGCTTGCTGCTGCTGCTTCTGCTGGCAGCTAGACTCTTCTGTTGGAATGAGGTTAAGGATGCTTTTCTCATCCTGTCCTTGCTGTCATTTTTATTTCTCTTTAAATTTTCTTAATGTTTATTTATTTTTGAGAGAGAGAGAGCGAGAGAGCGAGAGCACACAAGCCGGGGAGGTGCAGAGAGAGAGAGAGAGAGAGGGATCCAAATCCGAATCCGTATCCGAAGCAGGCTCCAGGCTCTGAGCTGTCAGCACAGAGCCCGACACGGGGCCAGAACCCACAAACCGCGAGATCATGACCTGAGCTGAAGTCAGACGCTTAACCGACTGAGCCACCCAGGTGCCCCTATTTCTCTTTAACTAAGACCCATTTTTGATAAAATTTCAAGGAAAGCCCTTAGTTGAATTAGCCACAGTTTTGCAAAACTCCGAATCCTTCTATTTAAAAAATATATATCGAATGGGTATGCTATATAGTTGTTTTCTCCTTTGGAGAAGAATGCGTGGGATTCATTATCTCTGCCCTTTACACAAAGAGAAACCGAGGCACAGAGCAGTCTACTAATATATCTGTCGGTAAGTGGTGGCAGAACTGAGTGGAGGTTTCCAACGTGCATCTCCATGTTGACAGGTCCTCTTCCTCTCCAGACCACATTTGACTTCTTCATTCTTACTTACTAGAGCTTTGATTTTCCACGACATTTTTTTTTTTAGCTTACACTTCCAATTGATGTGTTTTTGTTTTTTTTTTTTTTTTGCCATCACCCTTGAGCATTAACTGTAAATAGGTCGATATTTTATTTTTATGAAGTTAAGTGTGTGTTCTTTCCTTCGGATGTCTTCATTTAGAATCAGCAAGGGAGTTCCTAGGTTTGGAGAGTGTGGAGATAGGAATTCCATTTCAGGAATGGCTTCTGCCTGAACTGCTAGTGGCAGGGACAAAACGAGCTAACCAAGTAAGTGATGCTTGGGGATGTTGACTGAGGCAACACAGGTAGAGAAGAAAAAAGAAATAAGAGCCCAGGTCAGCTATGGCCAAGTGCAGTCCTGTTGTTCTGATGATATATACAGTGGAGCTAGTCGTAGGGCCCAAATCGAAAGAGCTTTTGGGAGCACCGTCTGTCTCCAAGAGGCTGACAACTCTTGTACCAAAAAGGGACCACCTTGGACCAGTGACACCAGAGCTGGCAGGCCATCTCCATCTGTGGAAATAAGGAGACCTGCCATTTATGAAACCCTCCCTTCTTCTCACATGGTAGCAGACATTACAAGATTTCAACACCATTGGGTCTTTTAATGTTTGTCAGGCAGTTATGAGCATCTCTGGCGGTGCTGGGATTTTCTTGCGTCTGATTTGTTAACATTTAGAGGTTGGTCCTGGAAAGGGCTCAGATACCGAGACATTCAAACCAGTAAAGCACAGGGAAAGGGGGCCAGTTCAAGGGACAGCTTGTCTTTGAATTACTGTGGATCACTCTAATGATTCAGAGATAGCTCCTTATGCAGCTCTCATTTATCACGGAGATGAGGAAGGATGGCTGTGAGGAGCTCGTGACAACGATTGGAGGGCGTCTCAACTCAGTCCACGAAAACAGTTAGTGGTGACATATATTTTGTTTAGTCCCAAAGTCCCTGATGCTCAATGTGTCCAAAATCGAGCGCATGATTTACCTCACAGACTTGGCGCCCTCTCCTGGGGGAAGGACACCACTATATACACGTCATCCTGGGTGTTTGTTTCCCTCTCTCCTTCCCCGCCGGGGGTAGCCCCCATCACCCAAGTTCTGGAGTCTGTCCACACCTCTGACTTCCCTTGCTACCACCCTGCCCCAGGCTGCCACCTGACTTCATCCTCAGGCCCTCACGGTGGCAACTTAGCTACAGCCAGCAGCTGTAGACCTACATCTTCTTAAGTTTCAATCTGAGGGAAAGGGTCATGTGCTCCTCTGAAGGTTTCTCGAACAATCTGAGTCTCACTGACTCAAATTGTGTCACCCCTGAACCAATTACTGTGGTCAGGGGTGGGAAATATGATGCGGGGACCGTCCAGCTCTTAGTCACATGCCTTCCCTGGAGGCACCTTCACCCCTAGGTGAAGGGCTGAGAGTGGGAGGGGAGGTGGTTCTCAGTGGGAAGCTGGGTACTGTGGCCAGGAGACAGGCAGAGCAGCTCTAGCTGGCAATCACAGTCTGTGTGGACATGGCAGCAGGGAAGACGGCAAAACAAGTAGCAGAGAAAACAAAGCAGTTCACGGAAAGTGAAAAAACAGGGCCAGCCCACCTAGACAAGGTGGGAGGTGTGAAGCAGGGCCTTCCAGGAAACAGAGAGCCTCAGAACCCAGAGGACCAATGTGAAAAATGCGAATTGGGTGAATATATTAAAAGTTAGATTAGGGGCACCTGGGTGACTCGGTTAAGCACCCGACTTCGGCTCAGGTCATGATCTCACGGTTCGTGGGTTCGAGCCCCACATTGGGCTCTGTGCTGACAGCTCGGAGCCTGGAGCCTGCTCCAGATTCTGTGTCGCCCTCTCTCTCTGCTCCTCCCCCATCTCAAAAATAAAAAAAACATTAAAAAAAAAAAGGAAGAGGTTTGGATCTATGTATATCTTTAAACTTTAGGGAGAAGGATGCATTAGGAGTCTTTCTAAGATTGAAACCACACAATTCTCATTAGCACTGTAATGTTTCACATTTGCATTTTAAGAAGGGCCCTCATTTCAACAAAGGGTAATTCCTTTGTTGTGATCCTTAACTTCGTGGCTGCTGGGTTTATTCCCTGGGATCAGTCCATAGGATGCTGGCATTTTACCTTTACCCTGTTTGAACGCCTCAAAGGCGGCCAGTCAGGGACATAGTGATTCCACATTCTTCAGGGGATACATGCCACCAAGTTACATGAGAGAGGAGTCTGGCTTGTGGAACCAAGTAATTACATGGAAATGTATTCTTTACTAGCCCAGATGGGGTCTTGTTTTCACTGTTTTTCCATTTTTTCGGGGGGGAAAAGCACAACCAAACAATCCCAAAAGGAAACTGTATGTGAAAGCCTCCATATTACAATCTGGAAGTGATCAATTTGAAGATGCAAAAGTCAGCAGGTTTGGTATTCAGGATTTTCATGGTCACATTTTACTTGTCTTCATGGTACACAAGTATATTCTAGGTTATTGTCCCCGTACGGAATCGCTGCTAACCATGTATTCTTCTCGGTTATTTTGGCTGTGAGCCTTGAATATTGGAACAAGTTAATGTTGAATATGAATTTCAAGGAGTACCTCCTCACTTGGGTCCCTGGGTGAAACAAGATGCAGGGAGGTGGGGCGGGTGGGGGATTGGTCCCGGAATACCAGAGAGTTTTCAGCTACTTAATCACCTCTCAGACGTGGATTAAGGCCTCTGAGGACAGTGGGAAAGACACCAACCTACCTATTTGTGTTCAATTCCACTTGCTTGATCTGAGAATAGAGACACGGGGCATCGGATTTCCATTCTGGGCAGGGGTGAGGCGAGAGGGAAAGAGAGTTCAGAGAGGAGACAGAGCTGGTTTAGCTTTTGGGAGTACGGGCTTAGGGCCCCTAGTGGTCACGGGCCCAGTGCTCCATCATTCGCAATCATGGAGGCGCCCCCAGCCTGTGACATCCGGGCATCTAGCCGGGACATAGGCTCACCAGTGTGCGGGGAGGCCGAGGTGCTCAGCTGCACGGACAGAAGCCAACACCCGAGAGTCTCCCCAACAGAACCCAAATGCCCTAGGATTCCTTTCTCCTTCTTCCACTCCTTCTTCACTGACAGAAGGGAAGAGAAGAGAAAATAAATATTTAATGCCTTTGTGCACTTGGCATTACACGTTATTTCTTCTGTTTTTCGAAACATCCCTACAAAGGGAGATACTCGAAATTCCATTTATATCGAGAGAGGCTAACTTGCAAGGTGCCATAATCAGTAAGACAGCCGGGCCATCCAGAACTCTACAGTCCACGATCATCTGCCAAATAGAGTTTAAATCAAGACCCTCCGAGCATTCAGGAGCTGGCTGGTAGAGAGGGGTGAGGCGTGACTGCTACACAAGAAAGGGAGGTATGCTTTTCTTTGAGAGGCAGCTCTGACCCCCGGGGCTCAGCGTGGCCTGGCTTCCCGCTCTGCCCTCGCTCTTCTGTGATGAGAGGCCTCGAGGCGGCCAAGTGTTGAAATGCACGGGGAGGCCAGCCTGCCTCCTTCTGCTTATTTAGCACTTGGCTGGCACTCCCGATCTTGTTTAACAGCCGACCCGCTGTTAGATCACGAGAGGGTAAAGGCTGCTCAGTATCTCGGTTTGCTTCTCTGCGAAACGAGTACCGCAGCCTCCTCGTTCTGCGTGCACTTTGAAAAATAGCTGTTATTTGTATTGAGTGCGCTAAGTGCGTCGGAGCAGTTCTTCAAAGCGAGTGGAAGCAACGTGACCTTCTCTTGGACAGGCTTGCTCCCCGGCTTCAAACACTAGTTCACGTGGGGGCTCCCACCCCCTGAAGCTCAGCAGGCCACCAAGTCTCATTTCCAGTGAGTGTCATTTAAAAGCCAAAGCAAGCTGACTACAAACTTTTTAACATGTACCTCTCATCTGCTCAGCAGAAGTCCCTGTAACTTGTTAATAGCTCCCTTCTTATTTTTTTGTAGTGAAACCAATTGAGGCCTTAAATCAGTACCATTCGTTCCATCGCGGGCCATCTGAGAAAACCATTTAGAGTTGTAAAAAGTCATCTGCTCCGTCCTGCACTTCCTGCTGCAGGGCGGAGGGCCAGTGCCTGATGGAGCGGGCCCGCAACAGGACGGTGCGGTGTGCCGAACAGGGGGTCTCGGTCTCTTCGGGGACCCCATAAACACCAGATCGGGGAGAGCAAGGACGGACTTTCAAAGAGAGGATACCAGATACATATCCCATAAAACACAAATCTCTTTACAGCTGGAGTCAAGTTTCTCCATTTGTGCCACAGCACTCGTTTCCCTGCAGCTCATAGTGTTTTGGGTAGAAGAGGAGGAAAATGGGTGTAGGATGCGGCTTGCAGAAAATGAATCTCTGAATTTCCCCGGCAGCCCCCGGCGGCTAGGCCGCTCAGGGGCCCCAAAACAAGAAGTGGGAGATGTTCTTCCTCGTCCCTCTCCGCCGTCCCCTCCCAAAACTCCTTTATATTAAAAGGATTCCTTGAAAAGTACTTGTTATTGGCCGTTCACGCTTTTGTGTAAGCTTCATCCTCAGGCACAGATATAATTCTGACAAGGATAGAAAGTGAAGCCTATCAGTGTGAGATGCTCTTTCACAGATGAGGAGAATGAGGAGGCAGCGCCCGCTGCCTGTGGTCATGAGCTGGGTGGAGGCCAGCGGACCTAGAATTCGTCTGGGTCTTCTTCCTACCACGGTCAGCAGCTGGCTTACTTCTCCCAGGGGGTATTTACGATGTTGGCCTTACCTCAATTCGTGGAATAAAAATCTTTCCACCAACTCTCTGAAAGGAATTTAAGGCCTGAAGAAGAAACAAGGAAGGAGAGTTTCCTGAAATGACTTTAAATTCAGCTACTGTTTGTAGCTCTACCTTGGGAGTTCATCGGGGGAAATTTTTTGTTGACCAAGGGAGAGATGAGAGTAGTTGGGTTTTGTAAAAATTTAACTCTGACAAAACTGTTAATGGGAGCCACGTGTGTACTTCCAGTCAATACTACGGCCATATTTGTGCACGTAGGCTGAGGCTAAAAGTCAACTTTGGGTTTCTCTTTGAGGTGTCTGCCTCTCAATTTGCACATCGGGCCCTCCTCCCTGGCACGCCGTGGATGGTTCCTCTGGATCTCAATGTCTCTGGAATCCTGCTGGCTTTCTTCACATTCCTCTCACTGATAAAAACCTTATTCCTGTTCCTTTCCACTTAAAATGTCCTTTACCCTTTGATAGCAGCTCAGGTTCCTCACACCAGGCTCGTGGGGGAAGCCGGGGCTCTCAGACAACTCTGGGAAATTCCCAACCTTGCCCTGAGGGCGGGATTCCATCATGGGAAGGTCTCTATGGAGGACACAGCAGCCCTCCCATAATGGAGTTCGAATGAAAGGTCCAGCAGCCCCAGCCGTCGCCACTGCCAGTGGGCGAGGCAAGAAGTCGCTGGTACCCTGCTGCTTCCGAGCCCTGGGAAAGGAGAGGCTTGGAAAGGCCATTTTTTTCTGGCTTCTGAGAACACAGTTGAAGTAGGTCGGGTTGGACTGGCCCTTCATCTGTTGGTGCGTCAGCCATCAATCCAGTTCTAAAAGCCACACGTCAGAGGAGCAACTCTTTCAAATACAGATACAGGGACTTTAGGAGATGACAGGGACCTGGGGCTCCTCTAACCCAAAGTGTGGTCTCTCTACCAGCAAAGCAGCATGTGTCTCAGAAATGCAATGTTCTCGGGCCCTGCCCCAGACCTGTAGAATCAGAAACTCAGGGTGGTGGGTGGGGAGAATCAGCAATCAATTTTAGCAAGCCTTCCAGGTGATTCTCAGGGCCCTTAACGTTTAAGAATTGCTATTCTGGGTACTTTGAAGTAAGGAATTTGGGTTCTGTCATTGGTTTTCACCCCCTGGCTGTACATTAGAATCATTTGATTGTTGTTTAGTTGGTCTGGGGTGGGATCCTGAAACTTAAGGCTTGTAGATTCTCCTAGCTTCTCCGAATCTATCCAGTTCAATCTCTCATCCTCTGGATAAAGAAACAAACCTAGAGAAGATAAGGAACGTGCTCAGGGTGAGCTGGGGCGTTAGTGTGGCCGAGCTGTGAGGACGCAGATCTCCTGACTTTGTGACCTGTCTGAACTCTTGCCCTCGCAAGTATCGCAAAGCCACAGACTACATTTACAGTCTTTGTTCCGGTCTCTGAGACTGGACAGGCGCTTGCAGAGGGAGATTAAGACCCTCTGGATTATAATGAGTTAGTTACAGGTTAGCTTCGCTTTATGCTAACCTAGCTCTGCTGGTTGTACTCATAATATCTTTCATATGACAGAACCTCAGCCCAGTGCCTTCCTTCCTAGCACCACGGCCCCTCTGCTCAGCCCTCCCAGGCCTCAGCCTTGACCCAGTGCCCCATTTCCTCTGTGGGTCCGGTCCTGAGGTTTGGTAGGCTGTGTTTTGACCTGCAAGGCTACATATGGCAAAGTCAGCAACAGTCCCAGGTGAAGACACACATTTAATGCCTTTCCCCTGAGAACAGGGGCAGTTTCGTGGATGGATTTTAATGCTGATTACCAGAGGTCTTACTGGAACGTGAATTTGAGGGTGAGAAACGGCAAAGTGAATATTGGAAGGGCTTATTTTTTTAAAAAAAAATTACTTTTAATGCTTATTTATGAGACAGAGCATGAACAGGGGAGGGGCAGAGAGAGAGGGAGACACAGAATCAGAAGCAGGCTCCAGGCTCTGAGCTAACGGTCAGCACAGAACCCGATGCGGGGCTCGAACCCACAAACTGTGAGATCATGACCTGAGCCGAAGTCGGACGCTAACAGGATGTTTAACCGACTGAGCCACCCAGGCGCCCCGGGGCTTTTTTTTTTTTTTTTTTTTTTAAAACAAGACTTCGAAGGCATTTACACACAGAAACGGAAGTTCAGTGTTCTTTTGTGTCACCTCTGTCTTTTTTGGAGACAGTGTGTGTGCGCGCGCGCGGACAGAGTGGCTTAGGTCCGCCCAGTGGAGAGAAAGCTACGGTTCCGTCCAAATGAGGCCGCCTTGCACGTGTGAGGGCCCCTCGTGCAGGGCTCGCATCCGGCCTGCACAGGCCGCCGTCTCAGCGGTATTTACCTTTTATTTTTCAGGGGGCAGCACAGGCACTTCCCCGACCACCTCGAGCACTGGGACGCCGTCCCCTTCAGCCTCGTCTCACCTCTTATCTCCGTCCTGTTCTCCTCCGACCTTTCACCTGGCCCCCAACACCTTCAACGTGGGCTGTCGAGAGAGCCAGCTGTGCAACCTCAACCTCTCCGACTACCCGCCGTGCGCCCGCAGCAACATGGCTGCCTTGCAGAGCTACCCGGGGCTGAGTGACAGTGGCTACAACAGGCTCCAGAGCGGCACCGCTGCGGCCGCTCAGCCCTCCGACACCTTCATGCCTCAGAGGACTCCCTCCCTGATCTCAGGAATCCCGACGCCGCCCTCGTTGCCTAGCAACAGCAAGATGGAGGCCTACGGCGGCCAGCTGGGGTCCTTCCCCGCCTCGCAGTTCCAGTACGTCATGCAGGCGGGCAACGCGGCCTCCAGCTCCTCGTCGCCGCACATGTTTGGGGGCGGCCACGTGCAGCAGAGCTCCTATAACGCCTTCTCGCTCCACAACCCTTACAATCTGTACGGATACAACTTCCCCGCTTCTCCCAGGCTAGCGGCGAGCCCGGAAAAACTGAGCGCCTCCCAAAGCACTTTACTCTGCTCTTCTCCGTCCAACGGGGCCTTCGGGGAGAGGCAGTACCTGCCCGCGGGGATGGAGCACGGCATGCACATGATCAGCCCTTCGCCCGCCAACCAGCAGGCCGCTACGCCCTGCGAAGGCCGGCAGTACGGGCCGGTGCCCGGCTCCTCCTCCCAGATGTCCGTGCACATGGTGTGACGGCCCCCCACGCCCCGGGGGCGGATCCTCCGCTTTGGGAGCCCGGCGCCTTTGAAGAACCGGAACTGTGTATTTGTTTCGTTTTTGGTTGTTTTTTTTTTTTTTTTTTTTTTTTTTCCTGGAGGAGGAACGCACATCCCCGAGAAGAGCAAAAGACATTGAAGCCACTGAAGGATACGCACCGTGGCATCATCCCCGACTCAGTGGCCATTCTCCTGCCTTCCCAAGCCTTAGTTTTCTAAAACGTTGTCTACTCCAGAGTGGCCTTCGAAGAAACTGAATAATCCTTTTATAATCATGTTAAGGGAGATGCTAGCATGTTAGCAGCCATAAAAAGTTACCCCCACACAGATACAGACCTACCTGCACGCGCGCACACACACACACACGCATGCATGCACGCACGCACACATACATTCACACACAAACTCGTACATACACCAACACACCACACACACACACGCACACACTGACTTGGAACTGGGTGGACTCCGCGGAGGGGGGCCCAGCCCGGTGCTTTCACCGAGAACCGGTCTAGGTAGCAGGCTAGATGGACTGGGCCAGCAGTGGCTGCCAGCCTGTGTCCCCCGCAGCTTACCCTGATGCTGGAATGAACCGTGTATCCTGGAGCCCCCTCCCATCCGCGAGGGCGGGCCGACACGTGTCCACCACTGCGACTGGACTTGGCTTCCCGAAAGAGATGGCTTTCGAACTTTGGCTCTCCTCCCTCGGTGTGCTGTCGCTGACGTTCCCAGTGGTGCCTGTGGAAGGGCAGTAAGAGCAGCCAAACGAGAAAGGAAGAGAAGGAGTAGTGGGCAAGAGAGAGGCGGAGAGCGAGACTGGGAGAGGAAGTGTGAGCAATGGTGAGAGTTATAATGCGCCGAGGAAATTGGTTTGGGTTTCTTCCCCCCCCCCCCCCCGTCCCCCCTACAGGTTATAGAGAGAATCGTGGCGTTGCTGAGGAGGAAGCGGCTCTGGGACACTGGGCAGAGGCAGGGCACTGGAGAGAGGACCCGGGCAAGGAACGCACTTGGATGCCGCCGCGCTGACCGCCGCGATCCGGAAGAGGGGTGCGCTGCCTGTGCGATTCCAGAGCGCAGCCTGGCGGGGGAGGGGGAACAGAAGGAGTGTGGAGCGGGAAGGGTGTTACAATCCCGACAGATGACAGACACCAAGAGCAGAGGCGACAAGTCGAGGCCTGGCCTTCCACACGCGCCAGATCCAGACACCTGACCCGGATTGCCTGCCCCGTAGCCCCCCGGGGGGGGGGGCAGGAGAACTCCGGTCACGTTCCAGAGAATTGCAGATGGGCCTTTCTGCAGCCTTCCACCTGCCCTTAGAGCTCCATTTTTATCAAATAGTTTATTGCATTTTGAAGTTTTGGGTTTTTTTCCTTCATCTTTCCCTTCCCCTTCAAATCCTTTAATGTTAAGAAAAAAAGTTTGGTGCAAGCTGAACTTTTTAAGTGGTGTGGAAATGCAAATAATACCAAGTAAAGTAATACAGATATTATTAAGATTTTTGGTTTTGAGGTGTTGTAGATAAATGTATTTATGTGCCTAGTGGGGAATCCAGTATTATGAATAATAAAAAAAAGGGGGCAATAAAAAGGGGATGTAAAATATGTATGAAGTAAAGGTGTATAAAAAATTTGCCCTTATGCACGGAACTGTTTCTAAGTGCCAAGCACAGAAAGCCGCTAAATAAAATCTTTGCAATTGTTTCCTGCGTGTTTGTGTGGAAAAAGCAAACAGTCTGTGCATTTACATTATGCTTTGTAACAAGCACAGCACGGTCCTTTACGCCCCTGAACGTGAACCCTGTCTAGACCTCACGAAGTAGATATCACCATGCTCATTGGACGGTTGGCAGCTGAGCTCCAGAGAGGTCGGGCGGGTTATCCGGGATCACAGAGGCTGTGAGAGAGGAAACCAGGACTTGAAACCGGGTCTGACTCTAGCGGGAAGTTCGCTCTCTCGTATGAGCTGCGGTTGCCAGTGAGTCTAGGAGCCATCCTCCTTCTGGGTCCGTGCCCTGCGTTACACTGTTCGTTACATGACTATCTCGCCTCAGCCTCCCTCCGTTCTGTGAGATACGACTTTTATCATCCTTTCAGAGATCTGGAAACAAGCGTTAGAAAGGTTCAGTACTTGATTAAGGCCCTCCGGTAGCAAGTGGTTGACCTGGCCATGTGACCTCAGGGTCCTGCAGAGCCCCAGCAGTCCCACGAAGCCCTTGGGCAAGGAGGAAAGAAGTTAAACATCCTGGGTGAGTGAGGGGAGACTGCCTCTGGGGCTGTTGAGTCATGAATTTATACCCTCCCCTTTAAACGCAATAGCACCGGAGGTGTGATTTTGAGTTCTCGTGCACCAAATGACTTACAAGAGACTAATAAAGTGCCTTGGGCTGTTCCCCATATTCTCTCATTTGAGCCTCATAGTGTCCAAGGACAGGGTAGGAAGTGTTGGTTTTGCAAATGGGAGATGAGGGTTCTTAAGAGTTGTGACGTGCCTGTAACTCAAAGTGGCTGGGAAGCAGCCGAGCCCAAACTTGAAATCCCCTGCTCTCCCTCCATCCTGGACCATTTCCAGTAAACAGTGACAGTGGGAGCCCACTGACCCATTTCATCAGGGCTTGATTTCGGGGTCAGGCTGTCCACTACACACACACTCACTGGAAATGGAGCTTGGTCTGGGGGAGTAAAAACTTCCGTCGATCATTGCATCGGTTTTATAAATAACTTCCAAGACTGGCATACCAGTCAATTCCAGTAGCTGTCACGTGGTTGCTGACGTAGCTGGGACAATGGCTGGGTCTCCACTGGGCTGGACTGCCAATCTCCATGAATTGTGGGCACGACTTATCTCCAGACTCAAATAGGCACTATTTACTTGGAAATCTTGCAGTCAACCCTTGACTTCATAATGGTAGACAGAAAACAACTACATATAAAGCTTACAGTTATTTCTTTCTGATTTTGCAGCATACCAAATATTATGCATACCAAATATTATGCACTGGCCTACTAGTGTTTGAGGTATTAGGTAACAGATAATCATAATATGCCAAGGAGCAAACGTTACATAAAAATTTCCATACTTCCATTGAACAGTAAATAATAATTTCAATAATCATTCAAGAGTGTTAATTACAGAAAATTCCTGCAATTTGTATTAATTAGAACAGTCCAAATCAATTACATCTCACTTATGGCATATGTTTCTCTCTATAAATAAGAAAGTAATAAAAGTATTTATTTTAACAAACGGGATAAAGAATTGTCAAGACTATGCTCTACCCAGGTCTCTTTAAGTAATGGTGAGAATTCATTATAATTGGCACGCTGATTACATATATACAAAGAGCTAGTAGAAAGCCAGTCTTCTCTCATTTATTTTTCTGGAGGAAACTTCCCTATGGTGCAAAGAACAAGAGGGCCAGCCATGGCCGTGGTACAGTGCACCGTGGACAGTGAGCCACCTGCTGAGCTGGCCCTGTCCCGTGATGGCAAGGTGCTGGCCACCAGCACCTTGTTCCTCTTTGCACCGTAGGGAAGTCTGTGACCTAGTATAGAATCTCAATACATAGTCGTTCTTACTGCTGAATTTGTCGGTCAAACCCATTTTTCAAGGATAGTGCAAAATGGTTGCGTGGCTGAATTCACTCCAAATGGATGGGCCCAAATTAACAAGGATTTATTCTTCATATGGTATTCCATGGCAGATTAATGTAAATTTAATTTCGATACTAGCCCGCCAGGATCCACTATACATAGTGGAGTGGTAAAAAGAAAAAACTGCATGTCATAGTTTCTTTCTTGAAAGGGTTCGCTTTTCAGGCGGTCATGCACCTTGTGGGGTAAATGATATAAAAGGCTAAAAATTCAGAGAAGATGCCCAGTGTAAGAAGGTGAGGTTGGAACTGTTTTCACTGGTTGAGCTTTGAGTGATGCTCAGAATTTTTATAGAAGGAATGACAGGTTAAGAATCAAGTAACTCAGAAGTCAATAAAATAAGTAAGTTTTGGAGGAAAAATGATAGCATCGCAATTCAAACCTAATAATTTAATAAAACAAGACATTCAGAACCTTCTTGTAGCCTATAGACTAATACCCTCTTTTATGAAATCTCTTATCATTAGTGGGAGTACAGAGGTTGAGATGAAAGGCCAGAGCTTCCTGGCTGATGCTAAATGTTTGGTTTATTGCTTAGCACTTGGAGGATTTCTGAGAAGCTCCGCTGTAACAATTTGCATTCAGTAAACTAAAGGAGAGTTGTCCTCCTAAGGAAACCCAGCCACAAAGCTACATTTCCACAAAGCTTTCGTGCTTATGATTGTCAGTTGGAGATCTGATTTCCAGAGAGGGCCATGCCTGTGACAGCTTCATTCATTCATCTGGTTCAATTTCAGTGAGCATGTATTTCACGCCTATTCTGTGTCCAGCACTGCCCCGGACATGAGGATGTAGAGGTGAACAATTAGACACGTTCCTGCCATTGAGGAGTTCATGGTCTGGTGAGAGACTGCTATGGGATACGCGAGCAAACAAATGAATAATGTAATTTCAGGCTGTGAGAATCGTTTTGAGGTAATTACGAATAATAGGAATGTTAGAGAGTCATTGGAGAATGAGGATGGAGACTCCTTTAAATAGGGTTTTCTATGGAGGCTGCTCTAAGGAGATGATGTTTGAGCAAGTACAAATGCGGAAGTTGCCTCAGAATTTGCTTCTCCAACTTAACACCGAGGGCAGCCATATCCTTACCAGAAGATGTGCTCTGCTAGTCTTGCATCTGCCGAGGCTGGGTATTTTTGTTCTTCCCAGGGCTTTGTAGTATCATTCCTTATTTGCTGAAGCCTAGCTGCTGGCCTTCTGGGACTGGGGCCATCTAGAGATTCCCCAAATCTAAATCTATCTTCTACATGGCCCCAATAATGTCCTATTTTCATGACTCCCTTGGCCAAAGATGGCCTTCTATCTGACTTTGTTAAAAGGTTAAAACAAGTGATCAATTAATTACTAACAATCAGGTAAATGATGAATAACAATTAATTAAAAGTATTAACTATGGCTTGGTATTCTATAATTTTCCCAGAACTGTTCTATGTAATATGGAGATGTAGAAAGTGTCTACCTTTACGAAGATTTCAACTTAGTTGAGGAGTCAAGGTAATATGCATGTGAAACAGTGAACAGTGAAAGTATTACATTTGTGGTAAAGACCGTGTATGCTGTAGAAGTTTAGAAGGACACACATTTTTATTGAGTTTTTATTACATGCTATGCATTGTGCAAGTTCATCCTATAATCCTTGCAACTACCCCACAGAATCTGTATTTCAATCCCTATTTTATAGATGGGGAAATAGACACTCATAGAGGTTAGCAATGTGCACAAAATCACAGAGCTTGTAAGGAACAAAAGACAGGGCTCCAGCCCAGGTCTTTCCACTACTGTGTTTTTCTGAAAATGAGATTCAAGGGGACTATAGTAAAGAGAGAACTGTTCGCGGAGAAGGCTGAATTTGAATTGTTGTTTGAAGAACTGGCAACGGTGTAAACGGAGGAGAGGGGTGTCAGGGTGTTAGCGTGGGAAGCAGCACAGTAAAGACAAGTATTTTCTATATGGGACAATGAGTTATGGCGGTTGGCAGTGGGGACAGGATGTTCACCTTCTTAAGTCAAATCTCCAATCTCTTCAGCTAAACGTTCTCCCTCCTGCTCCTGGTACCATGAGTCTGGATTTCCTTTCCGTATGTGAGCTGTCCTGGCTCTGTAACATGGGCAGTTCAGGATTTCCTCCAGTGTCTCAGTGGGAGCCTTCATCCTGCAAAGAATCAGTGGGGGATGGGAGGTGACAGAGGAGTCAGGCTACATCCCCCCAACCCCACCAGGGCCCCTAGGCAAAGCTTACTACCACAGTCCCAGCGTCGAGCTCTGCATGGAGCCCCCTGGCTCCTCCAGCCAGCCATGCAATGCCACGTGGGACTGTGAAAGGGGATCTTGCTGTTTAAGGCCGAGAAAACATTCATCATGTTTTCCCTCTTAGCTCATTTTACTGTTCATAGCACTCATCTTTTATGGGCCAGCCTAACGGCATTTCCCACTTCAGATGCTTCCTACTCACACGTTCTGCTTTTATTAGACTTTACTGCAGGCCCTGCAGAGGCACGGAAAACCAAGAGGTTTTGAGTCCTTTTTGGTAGTTTCACCCAGGGAAGCTGAAGTGGACAAAGGGGACTGTCAGAGGACTGCCAGGTCAGCCCTCCAGCAGTTCTCATGCTAGGAGACATTTCTGGACTCCGTGAAGAGGATTTGTGGAGTCTTCCCTTTCTTGCCACACTGCACATCCTTCCTCCACCCACGGGCAGGGAAAGCCCCTCCTAAGTTGTCTCTGGATGATGTAACAGCTGCACTCTCCAATAGTAACGCATTATTGTTGATTTCTCATTCATCTCGCCATCCAACGTGGGCTTCCTGGTTAGGTGGCTCTCCTCCAAGCTGTGATTCCAGGAACAGGGCTCCTTCCAGGCTCCGCTATCAACACATAAGCTTGGTACCTCCCTATTCAGGTAGCAGATGGAGGAAGAATGGAAACTCGAACAGGGAAGATATTTATAAATCAGGCCTGGAACCGGTTACGACTTCCTCCTGATTTTGTAGTTTGAACTCCATTAGCCACACCTACCTGCAGGAGAGGCTGGGAAATACAGTCTAGTTGAGTGCCTGGGGAGAAAAGGAAACAGATTGGTAGGTATCGGTGAGAGCCTGCAAGCACCTGAGGGACCTAGGCTCACTTTCTGAGATCTGCTCTTCCTGTAAACCCAGCTGGTAAAAGTAAGTCTAACTTCTAGTCCCAGCTTCTTGAATGTTTGGCAAAACTATTTGGAGCATTTAACTTTACGTCACTAGAGGTCAGTTCATCTGTAAGATGTATCTTTCAGTAGGAGTTCTTTCCCATTCTCTTAAAACATCTTGAGGATTTATGCAACGTAGAATGAGCTTTCCCATGTGGTAATAACTATAGAACAAGAAACATTTATCAGGTGTTTATTATTACATGCCAGCAATATTATTATTATTATTATTATTATGCTCATATAATAGATAAGGGAAAAATTACAGAGGCTAAGAATCTTCCACAAGGTCCCACTCAAGCCGTCCCATTCAGAGTTTGCACTATTAATTACTAGAAGTTAGTTAATTTACAACAGGCTTTTTAAAAAATATCTATTTACTTGGGCAAAATGCTGAGAATGCTATAGGTAAGACATACCCCTGCCCTAAGAAAGCTTATAGTATAGAAGGGATCAGTTCTTATTGTGTTTCATCCAGAAAGATCTCAAGCATGACACTGTAGTGTTAAGTGCCTAACTATTAGCTTTTTTTAAAAAATTGTAATGTAAGTGCCCAGTGGTAAGCTTTTGATTGGTGAGGCATCCATTTCAAAGACATCCATCTCCAAACATATTGCCAGCTACATGACTAAAATAAAGGCCATCCCACCCGTGCCTACGAAGTTCCCCATTTTAGAAAAGCCCGCTCGAGTGATCCTGCTTTTCTTTCCCTGTTGTTCCAGTTCCTGCTCTTACGTTTTAAATTCACCAATAAAGAGTGAACCTGTGAATCCCTAGGCACCCCACTGGTGGCCCCAGCAAAGGCAGAGCCCCAGGTCAGGTCCATGTCCCCCATGACCTCACTGTGTGGCTCTGGTATGCCATGTCCCTTCCAGGACCTGAAGGTTTATTCAGTGTGCCCCGATGGTTGTTTCTGAGGTGCATCATGCAATCATAAGAACCACAAGGGCTGGTCCAGCCACAAAATTGGCTCCAGTCAATCAGGGAGATGTCTGTGGGGGTTCGCCAAGAGTAGTAGGGACTCAAGTGAATGCCCCAGGCCTCACTATCAATAGGCTGAGGTGAACACAAAATGAACATGGATATGTAAGCCATCTCTAAAGTGTCAGGATCATCTTCTACTCAGCTTATGGTTTTGCAGGTCTTCAGATGACAATTTCCACCCCCAAAGTAGGAGCACGGAAAGCCTTGTCATGTAATGTTCTGGGCAATCCCAAAAGAGCCAGTAAAATCCTCCCCCATGACTTCCAAACTGAGTTTCTGGAAGGAGGCTTTGTCTAATCCTGTGACAGCACCAGATTTTGGCCTCAGAGTACTGCCAGTGATGCCCCCAGTACAACAAGTCAACAACCATCTTGTCCCCTCGCCCGTCAGTCTTCTTTTCAGAGAACTAGTTTAGCAATCCCACCATCCAGAAATGGTTCCCAGAAACACCTAGGCAACTGCCACAGGTTCCATATCCCATTACCAGAGTCTGCTGGTCTGTGGAGGATTTCGTACTTCATGAACAGAGCCATTTCCCTAAATGTTGGTTTTGTTTCTTTGTGATATAGGCTTACATACATCTTCTCATTAAGGTCTACAGGCCCCACCTTAAATTGGGCTCATTCTTCTGAAACATGGCCAGGGAAAAGCTTCCTTAACCATTCAGAATTAGAGAAGATTGAGGCCCTAGTAAAAATAATTAGGGCAAATGCCAGAAAGTCCAGAATTGGAAAGGACCATTTTTCTGCTCAAAGCCTTAGGATGTAAGACTCCTTAAGACTTAAACCCTTAAGGACATCCTTTATTATGTAGCCAAACAGAGCTATTCTCAAGCAAACTGAAGGTGCTGAGATTGGCAAAGATTATCTCTGGGGCTCCCAGTCTGTATCTGAGACTGAAAACATGCTTTTGTGGTAGCAGTGGGGCTGGAAAGTTGATACAGAGGGTTAGGGGTTCATGAGTCATATCAGACATTTTGGTTTGATAATGTCTATGAAGATCAGCAGAGCCTTTGGGGGAGGATTTAAGGAAGATACTGTCAGAGAATATCGAGCTGTATCCCAAATTAAAGGACAACCCGAAGTGGCTGCTACATTCCTCATCTCTTACAAGATGAAAGCATGGGGAAAGTCAGTCATCTCCCTCAACATGGCCCGTCCACAAGACCTGATAAATCAAATTACTCTTTGAGTGCTAAACTAATTAGCCTTTCTGTAGTGACAACTTCAGTTGGGTGTGTGTTCTTCTATTTGAATGTCAACACAAGCCATACTTAATATTCCATGGGAAAGTAATACTGACAACAAAATGACTTTCTGAAATAGAAGCAATTCACATGACTGGAAATAATATTCACCCAAACTCATTCAACCAAACTTTCAACAATGGCTCATCAACATGAATAACTGTTTTGTGCAGGACATAGTGATAGGTGTCAGTAATGCATAGATAAATGAGAGCTAGCCCATATAATTTAGGAGCTCACAGTCCAGTGTGGAGACAGGCCATAAACAGAAACAATTGTTGTAGTGAGGAAATGCTATGATAGAGATAAACATGGATACTATGGGAACCCAAAAGAGAAGCAGTTGGGTCAGTCCAGAGTTGGAGGAAGACTTCCTGGAGATGACGATGGATGGTTGAAAGTAAGAGTGCTTAGCATAGATATAGGATAAGTGGAGGACCAGTGATTGTCATCGGTTGGCCTATAGTAATGGTCCAAGGAAATGTGGGTGCCCAGTGCCACATGATGCAGCAGGCCTGTGGAATTCTGGGAAATTTCATGTCAAAGGAAATAGCTCTGGAATGGTAGAAAATAACAACACACGGTCTAAGATTTAGAGTCCAAGGGAGTAGGCACCACTGGAAATGTGGAAGTCCATTTTGATAAAAAGTACTTGGCAGCTCAAAGAGCTACAAGAGGCAGTGTCATGGAGAAAAGGTAGGGCATACATCATCTTGCCATATCCTTTTACTCCATAATGATCCCAGAAAAGATTGCAGGAACCAAAGCAGAACTTCAACCCCTCTTGCATATGTGGAGAGCAATACCATGCATGCCCACGTCATCTTCACACCACGAACCTGATGACGCAAATGTGTGCAGACACTTAACCCACCATAGCAAAGCCAAGCACAGAGTGAAAAGGTCACTTGTGGGAAGGTGTGAGATGTGTGAGGAAAGCCAAATCACAGAAGAGTTACCCGTGCAAGGGCCAAGTCAAGCAAGATTCAACATGGGCCGTGGTGCCTGTTCAGGCATTTCATAAGCCTACACTCAAGAGTGCTAGCAGGACCCAGAGATCCAAAATTATGAGTTATTTAACTTGGCCTCTAGCATGACTAGCTCTTTTGTGACTTGGCCGTTCTTGGGGATGTCACACCTTGATCCTGTTGCACTTTACCAAAGAATATTTTTTTAGGTGCATTTTATACTTTCAATGACATAGTCCTTTCTGTTTAGGGAAATAATTAAAGAAGAACCAGCAGTAGGGGATTTATTCATTCCAGCTCATTATCTCAGAAAATGCTGCTTTGCAAAGAGTTGTACCGTAGGAGCATGAGCTTTAACGGGACCTGCTGGGGCACACAAACCCATCCTTTTTCTCCCACTACATTAACCAGTAGATCTCATCAGAACCAGGAGACATGAAGGAGGAGATGGGGGTTGGTAGAGTAACCCTTAGATGTGGCTGAAGTGCATTAATTTTTGTTTTCAGCTCTCCTCAGTGGATGGGATTTATAGGACCTTTAAGCCTGAGACCTATCATCTGCTCCAAGGGAGCACAGATTTCACAGGCTGTCCAAGCACGGAATGGAGAGCTTCTGTGATTAGAAGAGAGCAGGAAGCTGGCCTGAAGACAAGACCCAGAAATCTGGAACATTGAGAAATGAGCAGAGACTCTTGTAGAGCCTGGAGGCAATGACTCTCCAGGAGTCTAGTCTTCTAACTCACTTTTATAAGTCAGGAGATGACAGAATGAAATGCACTCTTATTTGATTTCCATTGACTCCCTCCTGGAAGCAGAGATTTTATTAGCCTGTTTTGCTTCTAAAGAAGCTACAGCCTTTGGGCCATATCCAATTTTTTTTTTCCTTTTCTTTTCCCCCCTGCTTCATGGAAGGCAGCACACAGGGAACACGCCCTAGGCATATTTTTAAAAGGCCTGGATCTGAGCCTTTGGGTCTATCATTTATTAGCTGTAAAATGGAGATCATAATCTACTTCCTAGATTGCTAAAAGATAATGTAATCAAAAGCCCTACTCTCAGTGAGGGCTGTAGAACGGGCACTTGGTAAATAAATGCTAGCTGTGCTAGTTAGTGTTGGTCCCTCTGTCTTCCTGATAGAAAATAACATGATAGCAAAAGCTGGATATGATTAGAAGAGAGTGACTGTTGGCTCCATCAAAGCTGGTTGGGGGACTTTGAGCCGGTGATGATCCTGCTGAGGTCAGAGTGCAACTGGTGCAAGTACCTGCTTTGTCAACTGGGGTGCCTAAGAGTGACGTGCCACTGGGTCATTCACGAGGATGAGTGCGGCATGGATGGGCTGAAAAGGTAGTAGATTCAAGTTCTAGTCCTGCCGCTGGTCAGCTGTAGGACAGTCTTCAGGCCTTTCTGGGCCTCAGTTCCCGGTCTTAAAAATAGAGATGTCACAAGAGGTGATGTTTAGGGTCTCTGCCATCTCTAATGCTCCGTGAAACATAGCTGGATCTCGTCTATGATTTTTGGTCAATCTTTGCAGTGGATTCTGTTTAAAGAAGTGAAAATCAAGATCAACCATAAACTGACAGATTTCACCGGTGTAGAAAGTTAAGACTTGAGAACTTGGGTATCCCCTCTTCCCCAAGCACTTCTAAATGCTTTTTTTTTTTTAATTTTTAATGTTTATTTATTTTTGAGAGACAGAGTGCGAGTGAAGGAGGGACAGAGAGAGGGAGACACAGAATCCGAAGCAGCTCCAGGCTCTGAGCTGTCAGCACAGAGCCCGACGCGGGGTTCGAACTCACAGAGTGCGAGACCATGACCTGAGCCAAAGTCGGACCCTTAACCGACTGAGACACCCAGGCGCCCCAGCACTTCTAAATGCTTCTTGATCAGTTTTTATTGAAATATGTTTCTTTTTCATAAAGAAGACATTTACTTTACTTAAAGGCATTTAGTAGCGAAGATCCCTGGGTCTAGAACCAGAACTCAGTTCCCTACCTTGCTGGTTTCCTTCATCTGTGAAAAAGGAATACTCATCTCTCTCTTTTATGTATGAAATGAGAAGGACTCAATTACGTGGGTTTGAGCGCTGTTCATAAACTATACATACGTTATATAGGCTCTCCTAGTAAATCCTAATATTCGAGGATAGGAGGAGTTTTTCTTTTATATTCTTGATGGCATATAGCACGGTACTGGAGTCACAATGCATGCTGTAGTAATTATTAATTGACTTGATAAGAATTAAATATTTTCTTTTTTTCTTAAGAATGAAATACTTTCATTATATATTCACCTTTTTAATTTACAAAATTATTCTTGCTTACTGTAACAAAGTAAAATGCAGAAGCATATATTCAATAGAATTATTTTTCCCCTGGCATGCTGTTATTAATTGTTTGGTATGTATCTTTCTAGATTCTTTTCCTAAGACTCTTTGGCCCACACACTCATATGTCCGCTCACACTTACACATGCGTTCACATAGGTTTGTATTTCCTTCTTTTCTTCAACTGTTTTTAACCTAATAGTGATAATACCATACATATTATTCTATATATAGCTTTTAAAAACTACTTTAATTTATCCCATAACTGGCTGTATACTATTTCATTAGATGAATGCACTAGAACTTATATCCAGTTCTCTCCAGATAAACATTTGGTTTGCTTCTGTTTTTTAAAATTTATTTATTTATTTATTTATTTATTTAGCTGATACAAACAGTGCCAAAATAAAACTTTTAAATATATATATTTTGGCCACTTGTAGGCATTAAATCTTAGCTAATCCTAGCTCTAGCCTTTACAGGTTGAGTCTGCTGGAAAATTATGTTGGATTCCAAAGATAGACTTGGCTCTTAGCGACTTATCAAGGCTTCTTCAACTCTCTCCTAATCCTCAAATGAGTAAGGCTTACTCAACAGCTGCCACCAGCCCTGGTTTCCCCAAATGGATCATCTTGTGGGTTTCAGCGGGCCTGACTGTGAACACATTGAGCGCTGGCTCCAGTCACCTCCCCCTCTCTTCCACAGATGCTCGGGCCCGGGGCAGGGCTCTGTCTCTAACCATACATAGACAATTCTAGCAACAGCTTGTCTGGCATCTGTTTCACCGGGTTCTTAATCTCAGCACCATTAGTAATTGACACCATAAATAAGATCACCGGTGAGTGCTTGGAATCTTGGGATGGGCCAGGAATTTGACCTGGAGATTCTGGGGGATCTGACAAGAGCAGTCTTGTGGTAAATTAATATCTGTGGCAAAAAAAAAAAGGGTGACTCTAGCACATAGCTGAGTGGACACGCAGGTTTCCCATCCTGGAGGTGCTCCATAAATAAGATAAAGTTTCCTGACCTATCTCTGGGATTATTTGTAGTCATGGTTACAGCATGTGGTAACTACAAGTCCCTTCTGTGACTTGGGGTGTGGGGCTTCAGACCTCAGGCTGAAGGCCAGAGATCGCAAACTGCTGGTATGTTATTCTCCAACACGTGAAATGCTAAATGTTTAGAAAATAATTTGCCAATATTTAAAAATTGGGAGATTTTACATAAAAGTCTAGAGTTTTGGTATCTCTTGGGAAAAACCAAAGGAAGATTTGGTTAACATTGAAGCCTCATGTAGGTGCCAAGTAGGGCCATCCTCTCAGAAGGGTTATGAGCAGGGTCTTTATCTGGTCCGCTACACTGGTACTTGTGTCTGTAACTTCTGGCCTCAGGCTTGGATGTGATGACATTTATAGCTCAGAAATTCTGTTACTACCTATTGCTAAGTAGAAGAGCTAACCAATCACACAGTATGAATGTAGTGGCAAACTTCAAAGCTCCCAACTCTCGAATACTTCATTTTTCATTTACCTAGAAGGCAAAAATGCCAACATTAAGATTCACTTGATGATCATTAATAGCCAACATTTTTCAGTACAGAACCATTATTCCCCATCTTAGAAATAAACGGAGCCCCAGAGGGGAAAAGTAAATGCCAAGGTCACAGAGGTAGTCGGCGGTAAAGCTGGTATTTGAACCACTCTCCAGATGTTTGGTGGGAATCATTATACCTCACTTCATCAGTCCCTTCCAAAGATGAAAATGCCTCCCAGTAAAGGGAGATTTGGAGTGCTCATCAGCTGATACCAAAGGATAGTTGGTTGAAGGCCATGTTTTTAGATTATAAGTCCATTAGGGCACAGAAGGGGCTTGAAGGAAGGTGGAGGAGGCACTGAGAGGAACCTTCCATTTGCAGATTGGCCCCACACAGAAAGAAGGGCATGGAAAGGGCCCTGATGTTAGGAGGATGAGAGTCAAAGAACAGTGTTGCTATAAGAAATAGGGATTTCTGATAAAGAGCAGAATGCATATCCTGAGGACCCAGAGGAACCAAGGCTCACCAGCACGACCAAGGGAATTTTTGGTGAAATATGGGTGGTCAGATTGGGGTCAACATAAAAGTGGAAGTTGAAACTGTGAAAAAATGATAAACTTCCTGCTAGAATGTGCTCAACTGTCTGATGAATGCTTAAAAGGTAAGGACAGACATAAAAGGGAAGAAAGCATCTCAGTTTCTGACAAGTTCCCATTTTCTTCACCAAGGAGAGGTGTCTGAATGCTGTGAAGTGCAGAATAGATAGAATTAAAAGGGAACGGAAGGCCATGCTAGGTGGGAAGACAGAATGCGAGTCCCAGCGAGAAGGTAGGCACAGCTCAGTGGGAGGAACCTGAGTTTTGGAATTGAACAGACTTGGGTTTGGCTCCTGACTCAGCCTGACTCTGGTTGTGTAACCTTGGTCAACTTTCTTCTCTGAACTTCTGTCTTCATGGTTGGGATTAAATAAGGTATGTGTGTTAAATGCCTGGCACAGGGTAGACCCTCATCACATAGCTGAGTGGATACGCAGGTTTCCCAGAATGGAGGTGCTCCACAAGTAAGATAAAGTTTCCTGACCTATCTCTGGGACTATTTGTAGTCCTGGTTACAGTATTTGGTAGCTATAAGAGCTTTCTGTGACTAGGGGAGTGGGACTTCAGACTTCAGTAAGTTCAATTCTTTAGATACAAGTGAATCGCACCCTGGGTACTGGAAGAATTTATGGATGAGATTAAGCAACTGTCATTGGTAGTGGTTAAGAAATCATAGATATTGCGAGAATTCCTAGAAAAATTGGAGAAGGGCCAATGCCATTATTTTGAAAGGGGAGTTGGAAGGAAGAGGGTTTCAATTGTATACTCTTGGTGTCCAACCCGGGTGAAATTTTGGTATATGTTAATTACCAGATGGTTTGAGAGAAAGACAGCAAATGGTTTAGAAAAGACAACAGACAGTTTAGAAAGGACGGTGATGATTACTAGGAGTCAGCTAGAATTGCTAAGGAAAAAAAATGATTCCAAGTAAATACCATTTTAACTTCTTGTCAGAATTACCCACTGATTAGGAGAAAGCTATGGATTAATCACACTATTGACATAACATTTGACAAAACTTTCAAGATATTTTGTGACAAGATGGTGAGACTGGATTGAGTGACAATATAGTCCAAGTGTGTAGAACTCAAACACTGAGTAAGTGGACTGCTCTCAATTCTTAAGGGAGCCCCCAGGGCCACACCACAGGGTCCTCTATTTGGCCTTCTCCTCATTGACATCTTCATCAGCAATTTGGGTGAAAACAAATGACATGTCAGAAAGATGTGTAGTTCATACGAAAAATGGGCTAATAATGAAAATTTGGAATTACAATAAAAAAACTTAATAAAAAGTATACATATATATATTGCCGATCTTGAAAATGGGCCTATAATGAAAATCGACCAACTCATCAGAGGTGCTTATTTATTTGTACTTTTAAATTCCAAAGTTTTCAGTTCTTCAAAGTACAGTAAGGGGGAAGACTATGTTACAAGAAGCACACACACACACATACACACACACACACACACACACAATAATAATAAATCTGTTTTTCTCTTTCTTATCAGAGTTGTTGACTGGAATTTCAACATAAGTCCAAGTATGTTGTGACTCCTCAAGTGGTAGGTTCAATTTCAGGCTGAAGTGACTAGATCAAGTGAGATAAGACCTTGGACTCCAGTCAGATTATGTCTGCGGTACAAGTAATTGCAGAAGCAGTAGTGATGGAGGTATTTGCTAGTGGTAATGGTAGTTAATATTTATCAAGCACTTTCTCTATACCTCACACTATGGTTTTACATGAATGGATTAGCCTAATATACATAGCAGTATTAGGCGAATGGCTGAAATGACTCTAAAATCTTAGTGACTTAATATAATAAAATTTTATTCTTGCCTTTGTCTCACAGGGACAGGGGAGAGTTGGGGGTGAGGGGATACAGTCATGCAGAGACTCAAGTTCTTTCTATCTTATGGCCCCATCTTCCTCCAAGTCCTTGAAATAATCCTCATTCAGCAGCCAGGTGGAAAAAGAGAAGGAAGATCACACACAAGAAATTTTTGTGTGTGGGGTGGGGGAAGAGAATGTCTAAAGGTGGTAGGTATCACTTCTGTCCACTTTCCATTGCCTGGGACTGTCACATGGCCTTGCCTAAATTCAAGAAAGACTGGAACATGTATTTTGGCTGTGTGCCCCAGAGGATGAACAACACAGACACTGGTAAACACTTAAAGTCTGGATTATTTCTTTAAATATTCAGCACACACCTAGGAGTAAGATAGTACAGTGAATCTCATTTTAAAGAAGAAACCGATTCAGTGGTGGCACCATTCAGATCTTGTATTAATCTTGAAGAATAATAATGGGAAGTTACATATTTAAAAGAAATAGGACCAACCTCTTTATAGATGTCCTATGAGTTTGACAGAATTGCTTATGTATAACTTGGAAAGGAGAAGCCAAATGGATGCTAGGATAAATACCTTCAAATAGTTAAAGAGTTGATTTGAACTTGAGGTAGAAGAAATGATTTTTCAGAAGTTGGACTCATTCTCTAAAGCCATGATTCCTGGCATTGCTAAGAGCTCTCTGTCCCCGGAGAGTTCCTGTGGAGGCAGAAGTAACTTTGAAGAATATGTTGAAGTGACTCCCAGATTGGGTAGAAGGTTTGGTTCTATGATTTTGTGGGGAGAAAAAAAGACACTGTGTCTATTTAAAATTTTTGCCATGGGCCTCCAATTTCTCAGTTGGCATCGTGGACGGAAACAGGCTCCTACAAATTTACCATGCAAACACAGTAAAATTTCTTTAATTTTGATTAACTGAGCAGGGTGTGTATGTGTGAAGTTGTGGGGGTGGTGGTGAAGAGGAAGTAGGATAGAAGAAGGCTGGTCTGAATTAGGTACTAAGAATGAATAAAATAATTTTTAAAAATTTTGGTTTTATTCTATTATTTTCAACCTGATTAAACCATTTTATATCTGTTTTTGGTGAATAAGTCTAACTTATTGTGTGTGTTTCTTCTCTGACAAATAAATCAAGCTTCTAAATGAATAAATGGATTTTAGTTTTCATTCAAGTGGGTTAATAACAAATTCCCTCCTTTTCTTGTTTCCCCACCCCCCATCCCCCAACTAATTGGCTTAGACCATCTTTCGTAACGTGTACTAGAAATGCCAACTAAGTTTCAGGCCCTGTTCTAAACATCAAAAACTCTGAATTAGGAACATTTGAGTGAATGAGAAACATATATTACAATTAATTTTTTTCCTTAAGGTAACTCTTGGAAGAATTTCTACTAAAACCTCATTTAGGTGAGAACAACAAAGTAAAACAGAATTTACTTTAGATGACTTAGATTCACACCTAGTTAGGGCTGGAGCTCTTGTTCTCTCCTTCCACCCTCTTCTGCTCTGCCCACCATTGCTTGTTTGACTATGTTTTTTGGTGTGTCATTTTCCCCTTCTCCTTCCCACGAATGGGGCTCTAGAGCCTAAGAAAGGTTAAGAGGAAGTGTATGGAGCTGGGGGAGGACATCAAGCTGCTAGAATAATGATTTGTTGAAATGACTAACATTTTCTATGAATCATTTGAAGGACTTTATTGGTGTTTGATGGTGATCCAGTTTTACTGGAGGAGGGCAGAAGGCATGGGCTGAAATTCCAGCTGGTCTTTCATAAACTATGAAAAATCTGGGAATGTGGCTTAATTTTTGCGAGTCTCAATGTTCACATTTTAAAAATGGGAATAATAAGGTCACCCAACTTATCTTCACCACTTGTCAGAGTAATGGGTCAACATTGTAACACATGTGAACATTCTTTGTAAGTAAGAAGGTGCTTTCCTCCTCCCTCACCCTCATGTCCTTCTTTATTTCTATTTTCCCTTCTTTTATTTAAAAATCATTTCATGGACTCTTACAGTACAATACCAAACACTATTTCACTTTTGAGCATTTTTCCCCCCTTGAATGACCCTTAATGTACAGAAGGAATTATGTCTCCATGGCTGACTGAATCTCCTCTTCCGGGCTCAGGAGATGAGTTGAGCATCACTGGAGGCATTCTGTGGAAATATTTTGCTTCCTCAGAGACAGGACAAAGGCATCTATAAGCAGATAGATCCTCTGTGTCCAGGACCGGGCAGAGCTGCAAATTCCACCAGAAACCTGTTCTGATCTTCAAGAAAGCAATGGCTCAAGAATAACTTCTTTCACATTCCAGGAAGATATTAGACTAATTGAATTCCTTGCAGGTAAAAGTCAAGGCTGGATCTGGCTTTGGCACCAACTCAACATGAAGTTTGATGTGGGAACTATGAAAATGTACTATGAAAATGTACAACCCTCTAAATACAGGGAGAATAATTGATCAAGGGCCTAAGTGTTGCACTCTGAAACCCGCCACCTCATTCACATGGAGGCCACACCACCCATGAGCTGCTGCTAGGATGTTAAGGCAAGCCCATTTCTGGGAGGTGTGGGACTCTGATGACAAATGACTCTGGCTGGCCCAAGGACTCCCCAGTGGTCTTAAAGGATCTTCCTTTGATGGTACAGGAGACTAAGACACTCCCACTCAACTTTCTCTCACTCTTCCTTTCACTCAGAATTACCTTCACTTCCAGCTCTGAGGGCTTCCTGGTCTGACGGTTCTTCCATCTTTTTTCTGGCTCCCTTTCCATTTTGCTCACACAGGCTTTTCCCCTAATAAAATCTTTGGATACATAGTCTCAGCTTGACTTCTGCTTTTCAGAGGATCCCAAACAACACACTTGGCAGATCATTTAAACCTTTCAGTTTCAATATTTACATCCTGCAAATTGGGTGAGTTGGGGGACAGAGAGAAGATCTAGAAGAGAAGAAGAGAAAAGACTTAGGGACTATCATGTGCCAGACACTATCATGCATTTTTTTTACATAATTACCACATCAACTTCAATGTGGCAGTAACACTACTATTTTACGGAAGAAGCTGAGGATCACAGGAATTAACTCATTAGCCTAAGATTACTGCAGTCTAGACTTGAACTCAGGTCTCTTCTAACTTCAAGGTTATGTCTCCTCCACCAGTTCCTCTTCTTTTCTGACTGCTTAATTGTGAGGCTCGCATGAGATAATGGATGTGAAAGCACTCTGAAACTGTAAGGTTTTTTTTACTCCCAAACCAGAGATTAGTCTTTTTTGGCTAAAGTCAGGATCACTACATGATATGCAGGCTAGTGCAAAATGAAAATGTGGGGCTCCTTGTTCAAAATTTATTGAGAATTTTAAGACGGCATGGCCAAACATAAACCAAGCGTGTGTCCTTTTGATTGTGGGACCTATGATGCCGGCCCTGGGAACAGATGAATTGTCAATACGGGGACATTTACATTGAGCTTATAGGAAATTTTCTAGAAGAATCCTTCAAACATTTAATTGTTCATAGAGATAATGTAGAAAAGAAAGCCCCAGATAGATCTGTGGGACTTTCAGTGCCACAGAAATGATCTCTGGTTATCTTTAGGAGAAGTCACATACATTTCAAACAAAACCAGGATTCCGAGCCGAAGGGATTCAGTAATGTTTATGACAACATATGGGCCAGAGGGCAGGATGTGGGTGTAGTAATTCGTTACCAGCTGCAGAGTTTCTGGTGTTGGATGCCTAGGCTTCTTCTGAAGACATCCAGGGGCCTCCACTCCAAGCTTCAGCTCATGGAAAAGCACTGGAAAAGTTCCCACCCCCCGGAACTATATAAAGCCACGCCTGCTAAAGTAGTTCTGGGTTCAGTTTTGGGGGCAGCTTGCTTTCTTGAGGGCAGTGCTGCTTTCTTCGAGTGTGGGGCAAATCCTAATTCTGGTCTAGCAGAAATTCACACCCACTTTGCTTAATCAGATGGGTGGCACCATGGTTCTGTGGAGACATTAGATTCAAGCAGCCTCATTAAGGATGGCTGGCTATGGTATGATTATGAAACTTTAAGGTACGCACAAACCAGTGTGATTTCTCTTGTGGCTGGGGGTATTGTTGGTTGGGTCAAATATCTGTTATCAGGAAAAACCTACATGAGCCTCTTCGCAAGGCAGTATGAGGCGTATATGGACATCATCCTGGCCCTTGGTGCAGTTAGTTTCCAGTGAACATACGGATCCTCTTAAACTGGGCAGGGAAATCCATCAGCATTGTCCTCATTCCTGCTTGGGTCTGACCTTCCACTTTGAGCTTTTGACATGGTTAATAAGAGCTACTCTATCATTTCATGGCATAAAAGCTGGTGACAGCCTGGAGGAAAACAGTCATGAATCTCAGAGTTATTGAATTGTGGGGACCTCAGTAGTCCACCCCTGTGCCTTTGGGCAATCTAGCACCAGCCTCTTCTCTCACCACTTCCCCCATTTGTTCTTTGTGCTATTGCCATACTGTTCTAATCTTGTTTACTTTTGTGGAATTCATTTAATTGGGCTGGAATGCCCTTGTTTGTCCACAAGAAGAACGCTTACTTTTGAAGATGTTGTTCAAAATCTCAATTGCTTGCTCCATCCTCTGGGCTCCCATTCCTTCTCTTAGGACTATGTGCATATGTACTAACTCGCATTTGGTCACCATTCACTTGCATGTTGCCCTCCCGACTGGTCGGTGTGTATCTAAAGAACTGATATAACAATTGATCTCTATAAGCTTGAGGACTACAGTGTCCAAACCATAGTAGATTTTCATTAAGTCATTGATGAACAAGAAATAAATGAGTGAATTATCCCACGTCCAGAGTGTCTTTCCCTGCACTCTGCCACAGAACAAAATTGCTTCCTACTCCCAACTTTGTCTTATGCTGGTTTCAGAGGAAATGTAGACATCATCTCTGTGTAAAAAACTGTAGGCCATCCTCATCCTTCACCTTTCACAGAGAAACAAGCCTTGTCTCTTTAATAAAGTCATGCAAGCCTTAATTTTTCAACCACTCAGCTACATCCAACGCTCTTCCCAGAAACTTCTATAGGATGGAGCCATACCAAATAGCAGCGTTCTTTCTTCCACTTTAGTCCTCAATATTCAGGAGGCCAGGATGCAGTCAGCATGGCATGGCATGGCATGGCAAGGAGAGTCCAGCTGTATAAATTCTCCCGGGTACTATGTAATTTAGTGTTTACCTTGGCCCAGAAAAAAGTTTCCCCGGAATATCAAAGGGGATCTATATATTTAAACCTAGGATAAGGTGATTCAGTGTTATCAAATAATGTGACAGAATATAATAGTTTAAAATAGTTTTAAATGTAATATGTTATTATAGTAATTTATGATGATGATCACAGTTATAGGTTATAACAGTATATTATAATAAATAATACCCATTATAATGGACTATGATAGTTTATAATAGATTATAAAGAGCTTATAATAGTTTATGGATTGCTAGAAGCCCACCTCCAGATTACGTTCTTATATCATCCACTACTTCTCCCAGAAATGTTCAGAGTCCATTCTATCTCACTCTCTCTGCTAAGGAGCAGGGGGAGTCATTTTTTATAAGAGGGGTGCTGGCCCATCACCTATGTATCATTTAAGATTTCAGAGGACCGTTAAAGATGGTACGTAAAACTACGAACAACCCTGTAACAAACGGAAAAAGGGTTTCCGAGCCAGAAACATTTTATTTATGGATATTTTGCATGGAGAAATAGAAGATGATGATGGACACAAAGAAGAAGAAAACCCCTGAATTTCTAAGAAAACATAGATGTCTGCTTCTCCAGGCTGTGTCTTCAGCTTGTATGTGCAGATGCCTCCTATGTCCTGGGCACTGCATAGTAAGGCTTTAGCTCTTTTAGACACCCAGATTTGTCAGGATAGCAGGCTTTGGTTTGTTCCCATGGCAATGATTTTAGGGCGAGTGGGCAAGATCTAGTTATTTATATCTTTACCCCATGAATCAGAGAGGAGGCCGCTATGCCCCCGTGAGGGGAGGCCTCTGCAGGGATGTGTGAGCTCCCTTCAGGCCTGAGCAGTCAGCTTCTTAGTGGGTGATTTCTGTGCAGATGGCAAAGAAGGCTCTGGGAAGCTGGGGCGTATCAGTGGCACCAATCACACAGGCCTCTGGTAAGAGGCTGAAAATTTGTCCTGAGGCTAACCCGAGTGAGAATGGAGGCAGGGCTGTGTATAGAAGACTCAGATTTGTTTAGGTCTGTCCTGACCTCAAATCTCTTATTCAGTTTCGGACTGTGTGTCAGCTCACAATGTCAGATTTTTAGTTCAAAAAATATGGTTATGACCAATGTGGATGATTGCAAAGGGCACCGTCTGCCCCTCAGACGAATGCGCGCTTCTCCCTGAGGGATATCTTTGAAATCTGGTATCTGAGAGGAACAGCACATTAGGTCTCTAACACTTCAGAGAAGCATTTCCAAACTCCTTTCCAAGAAACTATTAAGTGTTTTTTTTTTTTTTAAACCAGAGTGTGGTTTAATAAATATTGGGAACATCTTTATTCAGGGCCTTCTCAGAGCCTAACATGAACTGTAACTGAGACAAGGTGTATGGTATTTTCCAAACTCACTGCTCTGGACTCACTGCTCTGGTACAATTATTCAGAAGAACACTCTTTAGAAAATGTAGTTTGGAAATAGAATGTTCCTGTGATTTGTCACCCAAGCCAGGAGATTTGTGAGAGAAAGGGGGCACTATTCTGTCTGCAGGACAAGCGTATACTAGAACTGTCTAAGGTAGAAGAATCGGCTGGGGGACGGCTCTGGAGCCCTGGGATTTTTCTCAGCGGGGAGGTGGTGTTGATAGAGACAGTTGCTGGCAATGCAGGAAGCATCGGCAGCACATTCACAGTCGCCTCAGAGATTCTCAGTGCGCAGTGAGGGAGGAGGACTCTGGGAGGCTCCCTGGCAGAGCTGCAAACAGTAGCCATCAGGAATGGAGGTGGGAAGTGGCGCCGCCATCCTCGGGCCAGGACTGTCTGCCACTCAGCTGACCCCACCCGCGCCCCGTGTTTCAGCGGAGTAATGTGCTCACCGGTGGCATCAGGTCTCCGCGTGAGTGCCTATGACTCCGACTTGTAAAATGGCCAATTGCAAAAACAAACAAGCAGCTTCAAGGACCCTGGGAAAAGAGGATGCCATTTCACCCAGGATCTGCCAAACAAAACAGTCTGGGAAAAACAAAATAAATAACTTTCTTAGGCCTAATGAGAAACAGCAAGTGTTTCTAATTTAGGCTCCCTCTGGGCCTCCTGTCTCTGATGTGCCGTTGGAACCTGGTCTTGCTGAAGTTGCTGCTCTTTGCCCAGCTGATCGGGCCTCCTTCACAGCTGGCGTAGTTGTCCTGGGCTTCCTCTGAATAGCTGCATGGATTCCATGTAGCACAGTGTCCACTTCCTTCTCCAGACGTCGGACAATTTTTCAAATCTTTCATCAGTTAAGATCTTCTGTTTATTTTGCCTGACTCTAATCCTGGAGCCTCAGTGAGAGGAAGATTAGCAGAAGACCGTCGCAACCTCCCTCTGTCCCTGGATCGGAAGTGGGCAAGCTCTGTGTCATTCATTAATTCATTATTTAAATACATCCCTCTCTCTAATCTCAGGGAGTAAGTGACATAATTGATTTTTAAAAAAATTCTGAAGAATCCTCAAGCTGCAGTGGAAGAGTTGGATTGAAAGGGACAGTTGTGGGGCAGGGAGTTCAGCTGGGAGAATTCTGCAGGAGTCCATCCCAACTGTGCCAGAGGTTGAGAGATCCCAGATCCTCTAGCATTCAGAGTGATTCTCCAGTTTCTCTCAAAGCTAGAGAGAAAGGACCAGAGTTGGCATCCTGTAACACAGGCTCGCATTTGCATGCAGATTAAAAGCGCTTCACAGTTACCCAATGGGCTCTTCACGGCTATCCTGCAAATCTGGAAGTGAAGGGGACAGTATCTCCACTGCAGAGATAGGGAAATGCTGCTGACAGCTGAGGACAGAGCCAGGGCTAGAATCTATGTCTCCTCATGTCCAGCCCTGAGAGTGTTTTACCTGAGCAAGCTCCTCATCAGGCAGCAGTTGTTTGGGGGTTCTTGGTATGAGTTTGGAAGGGGAAATGGCAGGCATACCTCACCTCTCCATGATGAGAAAATGTGCATTCTCTGTGGCAGGGAGGCACAGGCTCCCATTTTCTTAATTGACAAGTTTAGCCATTATGTTGGGTTGAACAGTATCCGCCCCCCCCCCCCAATTCATGTCATTCTTGGAACCTTAGCATATAACCTTGTGTGGAGATGGAGTCTTGGCAGATGCAATTAGTAAGTTAAGGTAAGGTCATACCGGAGGAGGGTGGATCCCAAATACGCTTAGTGTTCTTGTGAGAAGACAAGACACAGGCCCATCGACACACCAGGAAGAAGGCCATGTGACAGTGGAGGTGGAGATGGGAGCAATGCATCTACAAGTCCAGGAATGCCCAGAGACTGCCAACAACCACTGAAAGCAAGGAGACAGGCATGGAACAGACCCTCCTCAGAGACCTCCAGAAGGAAACAACCTGGTCGACATCTCGATTTTAGACCTCTGGCCTCCAGAATGATGAGAAAATAAATTTCTGTTGTTTTAGGCAAACTTGGTTTGTGGCACTTTGTTACAGCAGCCCTAGGAAATTAATACCGCTATGTTCTGGAAAAGTGTATGCGAGTCACATTGCAATTTTAAATATTTTAGTAGCTGCATAAAAAGTTAAAGAGATAAAGTAATTTCAATAATACATTTTATTTAACCCGTTTCAATCATGCAAGAGGATTAAATTTTAGAGATCTGTTCTACAACACTGTGCTTATAGTTAACAACTCCGTATTATACATTTACAATTTTTGTTAAGAGGGTAGGTCTCATGTTAGGTGTTCGTATCACAAAAAACAAAACAACAGCAAAACAAAGGGGCATGAGGAAATTTTTGGAGGTGATGAGTATGTTTGTTACATTGATTGTTACGTTGAGGATTATACAGGTGTGTGCCTATGTCCAAACTCCTCAAATTGTATGCTTAAATATGTATAGTTTTTGTGTATCAGTTATACCTTAATAAAGCTGTAAAAAAAGATTAGGCTAAAAATGGAAACACAATCATTTAATCATGTAATCAATATAGAATTATGAATGCTATTTATTTTACAACCTTTTTTTCACATCAAGTCTTTGAATTTGATGTGTATTTTACATGTACAGCACATCTCAAGTTCAGACTAGCCATTCCAAGTCTTCAACTGTCACACATGACCAACTGTCACATATTCCATCTTGGACAGCACAGTGCTGGGCTTTCCTCTCTCTGTGTCAAGTTGGTGTGCACGCTATTCTATTGCTTTAGCCGAGGCAGGAGAGGGAGCAAGAAAGGAAGGCCTTTGTCCTTTGCCCTCCAGTGCGCTCTCAATTCCTATTGATTTCTCCTAAGCACACAGCCCTGCAAGGGCCCACTGCTTCTCTCCCAGTGAGCATCAGGTCCAGGCCTGCCCCTTGGGCCACTAGTACATCTGGGATAGATGGGATGGGGCTGAATTCCTTTGCAGACATGCTGCTTCCTCACTATTCTTCCAGACATGTCCTAGGACGGGAGAACCTTGGCCGGGCTGAATCTTGCTTCAGCTTTCTGCTGTCTCCCAGGGACAAGGAATTCTCAGGCTTCTGGCTTCTTCCTAGAGCCCCAAATATCCATCGTCTTCCTTCTGTCCCTTACATTGTTGCCTGGGAGTGAGGCAGCAGTTGCAGGTCTGAATCTGACACTGACGGATTCTCATGCTGATTCCAAAGAGATGCTCAAACCAAATGTTACAAAGACAAACCATATGGGAACCCCAGCACTCGGAGCCATTAATAGGAATTTTTAAATGACTGTGATTGATGGTGTGGCTCTTACAAGTCCAAGATCAATGAAAGTGCATCTTGATCTTTTGAACTCCTTTCGTTTTTCCTTAGATCCTTTTCCTGTACAAGGAGGCCCATTTCTGTGATGCCTGAAGGCATCTGGGGGGCCCCTCCAATGGATTTGCCATCCATGCCTTTGCCAGCCGGCCTGTCGTTGGAATGGCAGAGGGTAGGGTGAAGGTCTTGGAAACCAGAATTCTCATCATGCGGTTAAATGCCAAATCAGGCCTTTCAAAGGGGAAATTCCGTATTGTGCCTAGAAAAGGACTCTGGGCCAAATGATGAACATCATTTGCCTTGTCACAGCCTAGGGGGATAATATAAAGGTAAGAATTTATGTTCTTGAGCTTGTTTCCGGCATGCTTATCTACTTGGGCATAAAAGGAACTCTTCTCCTTCGCCCTCCGCCTAGAACTAAGGTATCGAAGAGGGCTTGAGAATTTGCCTTACTTTGGAGTCTTGAACACTTCCTCCTAACTGAGGATACCTCTGCCGAGAATACATACATGAACACAATTTTGCATGCAATTTCAGGGCATTCATAAACCTCCTGTAACCAATCCATGGATTCCATATTAATGACAAATCATGCACAGTAACTATTATGGGATCGAAGTGAGACAGATTGAGGTAGATACTATAAAAGGGCAGGAAGCCATATCTTTTTCTTGTTTTATGCATTTCTCAGAAAGCCACAACTATGCTTTACAAAAAATAGGTTCCTTGGTAAAATGAGTTTGGGAAACACTGTACCCAGTTCTCTCTTCACCCCACTTGGGAAATTCCCAATGCAAAATAACATATTACATGCTCTCAGAAATCCTGGAGAAATCCCAGATGAAATTTGATCAGGGAATCTTATATTTTTAACACCTTAAATGTCTCACGGAATATAGTGTGGAAAATATTGGCCGACATTATTAAATCTGGACCCATGTGTAGACCACTCCACATTTTGGTTTCTCCCAAGGAAATCCCTGGGTCCTATTTTTCTCTCCACTTCAAACTACGGTGTCTCCTGCCCCTGCTGCGTCCTGGGTAGCATGGTCACCTATGTACGTGGCTAAGTGTGAGGAGGTAGGGCAACGAATGAGTATAGCACAGCTGCCTTTTTTGCATACCCCAGGAGGCATCATGCAATTGTACTTTGCTACAGAAGGTGCCATTCTCATAGAATACAAGGTTCTGAGCATCCCCTGGAGTTGTGCCGTGGGGTGGTACTGGAGTGCGGACTTAGTTCTCAGAGGTGCTCACTCACTCTTGCTCTTTCTCTGGTTTGTGGACAACTAGGATTTCTCTTTGGTGGCGGCTGTCTGGAGCCACCCAACAGAAACCACAGTTGTCGTGCTGTGTGGCAGACCCAGCTGAAAAAGGATCAAAGAAAACGTCTCCAGGAAGTTGGCAGTGGAGGTGCACCTCGAAAGACATGAAGGTTTAATTCAGCAGGGAAGGGCTTCCTTGGCAGAGAGGATGGCATGAGCAAGGCATGGAGGCGTGACTTTCATGGAACCACTGGCCCGTGGAACGCACATTGGGAAACGGATCTACAACAGGGGCGTCTGACTGGATCTTTCACGGTTCGTGTTTTGGCGAAGGCTGCAGCTATATACAAACTCAACTTTATTTGAGGCTCCACAGTTGTTGTGTGGTAGAAAATAAAGGACCTGACAAAGGTAGGTCATCCTACCTTTGACAGAACATCCCAAACCCTCCTTCAAGGGTTCTGACTTGGAGAATTGCCAAACGTGGCTTCCCTTCTTAGAACTTTTTTTTTTGTTAATTGTTAAGCCCTGGGTATTCTGTAGGAAACTTAATCCATCTGTTTCTGCTTCTTTTACACTTGACTTTTCGAAATGTTATTTTGTAAGAACTTTTGGATAGCCAAGCACCTTTCAGAACCATTTCCATAAGCCTTTTAAATCTATTTACTTTGAAGCAGGAAGTTGCTACTTTGCCAAGAGAACATGGATCTTGGGCCTGAGGAGCCCTACTGCAGGACATTTGCCGACCTCATCGGGTTCCCCACCTGGCCAAAGCGTCTGCCCATTCTGGACACGAGGCTGCAGAGTTTCCCCCAGTTCTGTGACTTTATAGGCAGAATGGATCTGATATTTTCTGTGTTTGCTATGGAGGTCATTGCACCTAAGAGATTGATCAGTTTCTTGGCACCTCCAACTTGCTTAAAGCACCAAAGGAAGTGAGCTCAGCATGCAATTTTCAAATGCTCCTTCCAAATCAGATTTCTTCAAACAAGGTAACGCATAGCAACATGTGGATACCCATTTAGAGGGCAGCTGCCTCTCCAATTTCCTTTTGGCCATGATTCTTACTTATCTTTGAATCTCCAGCATTTATCTCAGGGCTCAGCATAAGATAAGTGTTCAGGAAATGTGTGCTGACTAACTGCTGGCTAAGGGGTCATTGTGTGAGAACAAAAATTGTGGAAGTTCTCTTCAACTAAACTAAAGTAAACTAAACCTTTTTTTTTTTTTTTTTTGATCATCAAGGGATCCTTGGTGTAGGATATTAAAGCATGTATCAGGTCTTAGAGGCCAATTTTACCTCTGCTATATAAAGAAACTAATCAGTGCCTCAAGGGAAAGAATATATGCTTCCCAGAATCCCAGGTGGTTTAGTTTCTATAAGGAAAGATAGAGGAACTTGGAAAATCTTACCTTTTTTTTTTTTTTTCTATGGAAAGTTTAAACCTTGTTAGACTGTATTGGTTCATGGCCACCAGTCTTAAGGCTTTTTGTCATAATGGTTTTGATTGGCTTTCTCAGAATTTCCAGGGGAATTTGGGACTTTGAAATATAAACGCTTCTGATCTGAGGGAGTAAAAAACTGAGCAAAGTAAATCAGGCAGGAGTTATGCACAGAGGCAGCAGATAGAGGTGTTTGCCCCACAAGACTGAGTTTGATGATAATGGCAAACTCTTATTAAGCACTTGTCCTAAGTGTCTAATTTGTAATATTTAATTTAATTTTCCCAACAACCCTATGAAGCAGGAACTATTACTTTCCCCACGTACCAATGAGGAAACCAAGGCACAGAGACGTCACTTGCCTGAAGTCACACAGCAGAGGCAGAATTTGATCCCAAGTAGCAGAACTCCAGACTGTGTTCAGAACCCCTGATCAGCTGCCTGCACTGCTTCTGGGCTAAGCAATATTGAGGAGGCATTTTGATCCCTTTGACCCTCGGTACTCAGGGCTATGATGGGAATAATAATAACAACAACAACAACAACAACAAGAATGAGTGCTTTATCATATTTGTGTCATAGGACAATTTTCTGAATCATCGCAGGTAATGAATATGAAAACATTTATAACAAACCCTGAGAGACATGTGCCTGGCTCAGAATAATGGCTCAATAAATATTTTTTGAGTAGCGAATGGAAGAATAGATTTATAATAAGTGACGTTCTCCCCAAATGTACTATGTTATCTATTCACACCAGGTCTTTTAACAGATTTAACACACAATAACTCTTAAAGGCAAGCCTTATACTTGACATAAAAGTAGCATAAACCTAAACATCTCTCAAGGATGATCTGCATTTCAGATGCATTTCAGGGTCTTTCTGTCTTGAAATCATCTCATTTAATAGTGAATGCCAGGTAAGGTGGTCATGTATGGACTTCTGACTAGAGAGAGGCGAGATTGAAACTGTGTACCCCAAATGTTAGGGGATATTATCATTCAAAAAGTTAAATATATATTTGCTGAAAATTATTAGAACTCAAGAGGTCAGTATCTCAGTAAGGAGCACTGTGAGCTCTATGAGAGCAAGACATGTGTCTATCTTGTCCAGTGTTGAATAGTTAGAGCCTAGAATAGAGCCTGGCTCATAATAAATGCTCAAATCTACCAAATGGATGAATTTAGTAGAGGTCATTGTCCTGTCCTCTCCTTCCAGCTAGAGATGGGAGCGCAGGAGGACGTCAGAGATGGGGTCAGAGCAGCAGTTGGTTGTACACTGCCTGAGCAGTGCTGTCTGAGGGGGCGCGCTTATCCCAGGCTGCTGACCCTGGTGGCCTTCCTACTCAGCCACAGGGAACTGTTTTCTCTTTATGAATTTTCAGACCTTATTGTGCACCCAGAGGTCTCTTTCAACAACCAAGAGACAAGTGTCTAGTGACTGGTGAAATGAGCTTGAATAAAAATCAAGGTATTATATCATATTTGATACATACACATCCACATATACAACCCACACAAATCCATGAACTTGAACTGAACCCCCGGCAGAATTACTGAACTTAAACAGAAACTACCTATGAGCCTCTTTCTGAGCCTTGAACTTCATTGAAGCTTCTCCTACAATAATAATGACTAAAAAACCCCCAACACATGCACACACATGCACACCGAAGAAATAAAAATACTCCTAATGAAACAGTTTGAACTAGAACCAACTCTTATATTGATAAAAACTATTGAGCCCCTAGATCAAAATATTACCCAGAGAAACATTAACCAAACTCATATTTCATTCATTTAAATTCATTTAAATTCAGCTATACTGTATTTTATGTAAAAGGTATATCCAGTGAAAGGTGGATGGATCTAGTTTTTTGTGAACCAAGCATATTTTTAACAGTAGTAGAGAACAGGATAAAGAAAATAACCCTATTTTGAACAGTTTTATAGAGAAAGATTCCATTTGTGAACAAGAGGAATTGGATGCTGGTTTATATCTTAAATCAATTTAGATTTCCATACCTTGACTTTTCTTAAAATAACCCCACGAGGATACACAGGTAGATACATTTAACATCTGGATCAGGCTGAATCTTGGTTTCCATCATTCCCTGTAGCCTTCCTTGTCACTGAACTCCTGCTTTGATGTACTTTACAAAGCCAGGTCCAAAGAGTTTTTACAAGTATGGCCTCCTGTCCAGGTTTCTTCTGGTTGAGGTGTTGGGGACAGCACAACCACCTGAGTCTTGGACCATGATGTCACTGTTCCCAAGATGTGAGCTAAAAAGTATTCAAATACCATAGTGGTAGTATTGCCTCCAGCCCTGATCCAAAGGGAGCTGCTGCAGGACTTTGTGAACTAGCTGGGTGCTGGAATTCAGGCTCATCCCAGGACAGCCCAGAGCTGGCTCACAGTATCACATCACATACAGAGTTGACTTCTGGCCCCTGGTCAGCTTTCAGTGAATCATATACAAGCGAGTACATGATCTGACTGCCCCACTGTAAAATGTCTGTTCATCGATCTCCGGGAACAATGGAACTGTGAAATATAAACCTTTTCTAATCCCATCGCTCAGTCACCGAAATTCACCATCCTGACTCCTTCCTTTCTTAAGACTCCCACACAACACTATTTTCTAAACTTTGTGAGTTGTTGTTACCTAATATCTGTCAACTGTGATTTCATGAGGTTAATGTCTTTTTCACTGGGTACTATCTAGACACTTTTTTCCACCACAGATAGTTTTCAAACTATCCAAACAAATTTTCTTTTTGTTTTGTGATTGTAACCTTAAAAAAAAAATAAAACCCTCCGGTATTTTATCAGTAAACATGGGTTTAATTGGGACTGACAGAGAACTGCAGTCCAGGACATGCAAAGTGTAGTAAAACCATAGGCAAGTCGGGAGAACAAAACCGGAATGGTCCATCACAGAGGAAAGGCGGGGTTGAGAGGGGCTGTTATATGCAAAAAGTCCACTGGAGTAAACTAGAAGTCTGAAGGGTACTGGGTTTTCATTGGCTGAGCTGTGACAGTCTCTTATTGGCTGGGCTGTTGCCAGGCAAGGAGAAAATCTTTCTTCCTCTTGCTGGAGGAGTAAAGTAGGCTTCTTCCTGTTGGGAATGTAAACTACTTTGTTTTTTATTGGGGTCTTCAATTGACTATGAGTGGTCAGGAATAAGAGCTCCTGACTTTTTCTGGACTTCTTCGGACTCCAGGAAGGTTTCCTTTTATTAATTTTCACATGAACATTACATTTCTTTTAAAACAATTTCCATTAGAGTGTATGTCCTCAGTTCATCTGTAAAAATTCACTCCAGGGATTCCTCTGAACTACGTCTTTGCTGTATCCCACTGTCCAAATCCATAGTTTCTGGTAAGATTTCCCCAGGAATTTTTTCTGGGTCTATATCAGAGGATCACAGTAAATGAACTGTAGATAATTTTCAACTTTCAGGCAATCTTAATGTTCGATGCTTATTTCTACTATGCGGAAAGCATTGGTTCTGGAATGTTCTCGCCATGGTTTTCTTAAAAATTAAAAGTAACTATGCATTTAAAATATTTAAAAAATTCTTACTGTTAAAAATTCAAACTATATCTTTAATAAAAAGTTATAGTGTTCCTTCTTTCTTCAATTTGTTCTCAAAATAGTGGCCCCTGTGCCTAAATTGTTAGGTTTGTTTGACTTGTTGAAGTTACTGTATTTCCAATATAGGAACCCTTGGCTACTTTGGGTCTTTATAATAATTATTGATATTTTAGCTAAAGTAAAGAATAATCAGTAATACCACCATCTTCTACCATTTAATGAGTGCCTATCATATGCTCAACACTATTTTCTTTAAATATGTATTTTAAACTAAGTTTTACTTGCATTATCCATGTTTAAAAGATGGAGGAGTAAAAGGCTTTGAGAGGTTAAGTAGTTTGTCCGAGGTCACATAGCTAGGTCACACAGACCCAGCACTGGGGCTTTATCTATTTGACTCCTAAAATCAATGTGTATCTCAGTGGCATGATGAAGCCAGCTTATACTAGTTTGTGGCTGCTGATTCTTCCCAACTTCTGTCTTTAGTGATATCACATCAGTAGTATTTCACTGTGGAGAATCTGCAAATTCTACAAACTGATGGCTTTTGCTCCCTTTGGAGACCTGATTTTATCACTGTGTATGTTGTACTTTGCCAAACTACTCCGCTGAAGAGGAAGACCATAGAATTAAGCCATGGGAGTGGTGAAGGGAAATAGTTTCCAGAAACCTTTGCCCAAATGTGTCATACTATTTTTGTGACCGAATGAGCTATAAAAATTCTACAGCTAGCGAGCTCCCAGTGACATGCACTGAACATCTATCCTCTGTCCCCCATAAAGCACTTCTTATGGAAGTTGTGTCAATGTTTGCACACACTTGACAAGGCAGTGTCTCGACTCCTGGTTCTTTACCATCTCCTCTGAGTTTCTCACGCACTCATGGGTAGAAAGGGGATTCTGCAAATCTAGTTAAACCAACTCTTCAGGGACTGATTACACAGGTCATGGGTAATCCTGGCTCTCTTACCCCTTCCTCCTCTTCACCTTCTGGCCTTTTTACTGCTCATTAGCACCTCTGCCAGAGACCTGGGCTGGGAAGGAGTGAGTGGGTGTGGGATGCTCATCAGTCCTTCTGGCTCCATGCCAACAGCTCTTATGTAGGTTTCCTTGGGAGGAGTAACTTAGAGACAAGGTAGCGAATCCCTAGCATATGTGGATTTTGCTCAGCTGAGCTCCCCAGCTCTGCCTCCCTCACTCCCAACACTCCCTACAGGGAGGCCACTCATCATTAATGCTGGTTGCATTAACTGTTGTCCTGCTCTGTGGCTCTTTTATGCACTTCAATACATTTCACTGGTGGCCAATTTAGTTAATTCCATTAACTGGATCTGGCCAAGCATTGTGCAGGGTCAGAGTGAAGATTCAGATTAAATGATGTTCACAGGGTTGATCTTAGGATAAGTAAAAGGCAACTAACTATGGCAAGATTTCAGGGACACCTCATTAGGTGCTGCCCCCTTAATGCTTTCTGAAATTGTACTCTAAGGATAAAACAGATTTATCACATAGCACTCCCCACTCCATGTACATCATTATAGAATAAAACACATGCCCATTAGTCAAGTTTTTGAGTATGGCTATTTCCTTGGCTATGAATTTACCTCTTTCAGGAATGTATTCACTTGTGAAATATATTTGAGTATGTAATATAAGCCAGATACACGCTGGGAATGTATTGCTGAATAAAACAGACATGGTCTCTGGTCTCATGCCGCTTGCATTCTTCTTGGGAAGATAATCAAGCAAATAAGCTAAGTAAAGGTAATGACAAGTTGTGTTAGGCAGTAGGAAGCTAATAAATACGGTGCGGCTATGTAGAATGAAGGCTTCTCTGCAAAGAGACATTTAAACTGAGACCTGAGGAATGAGAAGAGACCAGCCATGTGAAAAGCTGGGGAAGAGCATGAAGACTTAGGAAGCTGCAAGTGCAGAGGTTCTGGGGTGAGTTTTATATGCTGAGGAGCTGAAAGGCGGCCCGTGTGTATGAGGAAGGAGGAGTGGCAGGCAATTCTATTGGAGAAGTACATTTGGACCAGAGTGGGGTGGAGGCAGATTATGCAGGGCCTCAAGACCATGGTAAGGAATTCTGACTTAGTATTCTAAGTGCAATGGGAAGGCACTGAAGTTTTTTCTTTTCTTTTCTTTTTTTGAGAGGGGGGAGAAGGGGGGGGAGAGAGAGAGAGAAAGAGAGAGAGATCCCAAGTAGGCTCTGCACTGTCAGCCCAATGCAGGGCTCGAACTCTGAACTGTGAGATCATGATCTAAGCCGAAGTTGGATGCTAAACTGACTGAGCCACCCAGGCGCCCCAGGTGTTTAAGAGTTTTAAGCAGGGGAGTGAGATGAGGTGTATTTTTAAAATGGTTATTTATTTATTTTGAGAGAGAGAGCGAGTGAGCGAGCAAGCAATCATGCAAGCGCATGTGAGCAGGTCAGGGCAGCAGAAGGAAAGGGAGAAAGAGAATCCCAAGCAGGCTCCAAGCTCAGTGAAAAGCCCGATGTGGGGCTTGATCCCATGACCCTGGGATCCTGACCTGAGCCAAAATCAAGAGTTGAACCCTCCACTGACTGAGCCACCCAATCACCCAAAGAATATGTTTTAAAGAGCGCACTCTGGCTGCTGTTGGGAGAAGGCCCTGCAGGGACCCGGAGTGGAGATGAGATGGTCAGTTAGGGGGTTGCTGTGAGCCTCTGGATGAGACAGGATGCTGAGATGCACTATGTTGATAGCAGTGAGGACGAAGACAGGTGGATAGATTCAAGATTCTTTTTGGAGGTAGAATTTATGTGACTTACTTGATGAATTGTTTGTGTCTATGTGGGGATTAGAACCCAGGACAATTCGCAAGTTTCTGTGTAAATGGTGGTGCTGTTTCTCAGACGGGGGAGAGCTGGGAGAGCTCACTTCGGTGGCCCAAGGGAGAATTGAGTGCTGTTCTGAATATGTTCACCTGGAGATGCCTCTTACCTGAGCTCCAAACTCCTCGAGCCATGCCATGAAAATATTAGGAAAGAATTCCTGAAATAAAAATAAAACAACAGCTTTTAAAGACAATTGAGATGTCTGAATTGAAGTATGCACATTATATATCGTGGGTGAACTTACAGTGGCTTCTAGTGACTGTTTTTCATGTGAGTACTCATAATAATTGGACACACACACATCTGCTCTAGAATTTTGTTAGAAATCGTTGTTTTACTCTCTCTGAAGACTAGTTAGTATGACTGCCTTCACTCTTTGCTGTTTGTTTTTCTTATATTGTGACTGCTCATATCACCAATGGTAATTCTGAGCTCTCATCTGCTATTTCTTTCAACGTTAATAAGAGCTACTCACATGCGCCGGGCTTACCATGTGGCACACACTTTTCTAAGAGTGTGACATGAGTTGCTCACAGGCATACATTGAAAATATTGTGGGTTTGCTTCTAGATCATTGTAATAAATACTGCAATAAAGCAAGTCATGATTTTTTTTGTTTCCTACTGCATATAAAAGTTATGTTTACACTCTATTGGAATCGATGAAGTGTGCATAGTAGTATGTCTAAAAAAACCCAATCTCCATACCTTAATTGAAAAATACTTCGTAGCTAAAAAATGCTAACCATTGTCTGAGCTCTCAGCAAGTCATAATCACGGATCACAGCTCACCATAACAAGTGTAAATCATTTAAAAGGTTGAGAGAGTGTGAGAATTACCAAAATGTGACACAGAAACATGAAGTGAGCAAATGCTGTTGGAAAAATGGCACCCATGCACTTGCTCAATGCAGGATTGCCCCCAAACTTTCAATTTGTAAAAAATGCCATGTTTGCGATGCAAAATAAAGCAAACCATGATAAAATGAAGTACGCCTGTATTTCAACCTTACAACAGCTCTGGGAAGTTACTATTATTATCCCCATATTCAGAAGGGGAAATTGAGAAACAAAGAAACTTATTTACTTTTCCAAGTTCATGTAGCTAACAAGTTAGGAGCCAGAATTCTATCCTAGAGTGTCAGGACCTTTTATATCCTAAGAGATCCCAAACTCTTAACCATCAAGTTCTATTGCCTCTTAAGGAGATGTTTGGAGAATAATCCATGTGAATTTTCCATTAAACCATTTTAATCATCTAGTCAATGGTTCCAAAACTAGCTGCTCATCAGAATCACTAGAGAGCTTGTTAAAGTAAGATTCCCTGGTCCATCCAGACTCAAATCACTGTTAGACTTGGAGCTTGGAATCTGTGTCTTTAACAAGTTTTTCAAGTGATTCTATGTAGCCAAGCTATGGAGGAACATTTGGGAATAAGAGATATACATTATCTTTTGTTGCCTTCCCTCCTAAGAACGGATTTCCTTCTTTTTTAAAAAAATATTCATTTATTTTTGATAGAGCATGAGCAGGGAAAGGGCAGAGAGAGAGGGGGACAGAGGATCTGAAGCGGGTTCTGCGCTGATAGCAGACAGCCCGATGCGGGGCTTGAACTCATGAACTGAGAGATCATGACCTGAGCTGAAGTCGGACACTCAGCCAACTGAGCCACCCAGATGTCTCCAGATTTCCTTCTTAATGGTGCTTGTTCTGTTCTTCCCAGTTTTTGGAACAATTCCTTGATTATAAGATAGAAGCTCAACAGGAACTGATAATTTTGCTTTCTGCATTCATTTCAGATGGTTCTTCAACCTCTCCACTTATTCAAGGTACAATTTACAGTTGAAGAATTGTATTTTCGCTTTCTGCTATTCATGAAACAGAAAGTCAAGATTTCTCTAAGATGTTTTCAGTGGCTCCACTGTTTCACCACAAATGGCTAGTTGTTTTCCATGGAAAACAACTAAAATGAAGAATAAAGCCTTCATTTTATATTTTCTTGTCATGAGCATCTTAATTTATCCATAATAAGGAACAATTTTGGATATTGCTCTCATTTTTCAATTTTTATACTTTGTAGTCCCAAAGAATGTAACAGTGAAAGCTTTTCTTCAGTCAAGACCTGGGCCCCAGGTGAAGGACTCGGAGTGTGTCTATTATGCTGTTTCAGATAGGATTTCCATGCCACTCCCCAGGCCTGTGCCTCAGTGGTGGGTCAGGACTTGGTGTGCTCTAAAAGGATGACCAATCTTGGTTTACCCTGGGACCAAGGGGTTTCCTGGGATGTGAGATTTTCAGTGCTAGGCGCTAGGATCTTCAGTGCTAGGAGGTCAGTCCCAGGACCACAGCAGTTACTCTACTGTAAGAGGACCAGAAGAAGAAAGGATTACTATTCTCTTCGTGTCCCTGAGATGCTATCAGCAGGCATTCCAGAGTAAGAATAGACTTACATTCTATGTCTGAAAGACAGCAGTTGTTAAATCCGTGCTTGGCCAAACCACTGTTCAGGTGGGCCTGCCTGGGCAAAAGGCAGTTGAGAAGTGAAGAAATTATCCTGAAAGAACCCTCGTTTTTAGTTCTACTGAGAAATAAAATGCAGTTTCTTGGTATGTATGCATATGAAGGGTCTGGTCAAACCTTTTCTGTTTTAACTTCAGGGCATTTCCATAGTTCCCTTAAGCATTTTTTTTCCTCCTTAATGTAAACTCTACACCCAGCATGGGGCTTGAACTCATGATCCTGAGATCAAGAGTCTTGTGCTCTTCTGACTCAGCTAGGCAAGCGCCCCGGTTCCTTGAGCATTAAACAGCTGATTCGTCTTTCCAGAAGATAGGCAAAGTTTTCGTAGGGAGCCTGAACTCTCCCCTGCTTAATCTTGATAGTCTGGGCCTAGATTTCTGGCCTTTGCTGCCCGTATTTTTGCAGCAAGAATTCGATGGGTAATAACTGAGTCCCTTCATGAGGAAACACACGATTTTATGCCCTTCTTACTCCACGAAGAACTGACTGGGCATCCTACGTAATTGCTCAACAAATTCCTCTTTTACCAATAAAAGATAGTCAAACACAGACTCCTGGAATGAAAAGTGTGGTGCATCTTGGGGGAGAGTTCTTGGGAAAGTTCATCTCCTTGGGTGCTTTGGGGAAAATGTTTTGACCCATATATAGATTCTACCCCAGGGACTTGAAGGGTAGATGCTTAGTGCGTGCCCAGCTATGCTCTAAAACTTGGCTTTCGTCTTTACAGTGATGGTTTTCTCAACCATTCTTCTATATATTCTTTTTTTAAAAATTTTTTTAATGTTTTATTTATTTTCGAGAGAGAGAGAGACAGCGTGAGCAGGGGAGGGTCAGAGAGAGAGGGAGACACAGAATCTGAAACAGACTCCAGGCTCTGAGCTGTCAGCACAGAGCCCGATGCAGGTCTCGAACCCACGAACTGCGAGATCATGACCTGAGCCGAGGCCGGATGCTCAACCGACTGAGCCACCCAGGTGCCCCTACATATTCTTTTATATATGCTTTCAAGAGGTGATGTATGAGAAAGTAGTATTTAAATGGTAAGGGGCTGAAGGTGAGTTGGGAGGCGGGGATGGGAAATCGTCTGAGAAGCTAAATGTGACATCTGAGATAGGTCAGACCTCTCCCACGAAGGGGGCTGGACACCCTTAGTGGCCTTTCTTACGTCACCCCTCGGTCGCCCTCTCTTATCCTGACACAGTCTCTTTCTGTAGAGTTTGTATGACGGATTGAAAGTATGTATTTATTTGTGTGCCCATCTGTTTAGCATCCAGCCCTTGCGTGCCCCTCTGATCTGGCCCCAAGCACTTTACAATGCTGGCTGTCCTTCTCCGGTGTGCTAGTTACTTAGTTCCTTCATGTTTGTGAGACCATATACCAAGCCCTTCCTCCTCCCAAAAATGAGAGTTTAAGTTTATTTAAGAAATGGAATTTATTAAGCCCCTTAGAGTTTATTGTGTAAATGTGTTGAGGGAGTGGGGTGGTGTGGGCAGGGTGTTAACTCCTTTGGGGCAAGAGTTAGAGATAAAATAATTTAAGGCTCTTTGGGAACTGCCAGAGATTTTAGACGTTATCTTTTTAAACATCGCTGTTATTGCATAGACACATAACCTTCTTGTCATTTTCCTTTTCCTCTCTTTGCCTTAACTTTTCTGCTTCTTCCCCTTCCCTGCCTCCACCAAGTAGGGCAGGCAGGGGGAATGGTTGGGCCATTACACTGAAGATCAATCTCAGTTCATTCTTCTTCAGCCCACCTCCCATATCCCCTTTCTGTGGCTCTGCCTCTAATTCCCACTGCCTCTATTCAACCTCTTTTTTTTTTTTATATATTTATTTTTGAGAGAGAGCGTGTGCGAGTGGGGGAGGGGCAGAGAGAGTGAGGGAGACACAGAATCTGAAGCAGGCTCCAGGCTCTGAGCTGTCAGCACAGAGCCCGACGCAGGGCTCGAAGCCACGCACCGTGAGACCATGACCTGAGCCGAAGTCGGACGCTTAACCAACCGAGCCCCCCAGGCGCCCCTTCCACCTCTTTTTCAATGCATATCCGAATGCTAGGTCTTCACTGAGGCCTCCAAATTAGAAGCCACAGCTCTCACTTTTTATTTTCCGTATGGCTTCATTGCTGCTGATCCGATGGTAACTCGCCCTGGAGCCATTTGGTGGCACAGCTCACCTCCCCTGTTTTGTGAGAGCCTTCAGGCCTGGGCCCTTGTCCTTCCGCCTTTGCTTCTCCATCTGCACCTGGCACAAGTCCTGGCTCAAAGGGGCTCTAGCAAGTGCATGTTGCTTGTTGCTACTGTGCTGCAAATGTTCTAATTTCCTTTAACGTACTCTAAGATAGGTTGGTTTTCTGTGGGCTTTTCTCACTCATTTTTGCAGCCATTTATAGTTTTGGCTCGCGTCACTTCTTGGGAGTAATGAGTTCCATAATCATAAAATCTGTCATGGAAAATGACATATTTATTTATTCCCTCTAGGTTTGCCTCTTTCCAGCTTGAGCCAGGGGTCTCCTAATGAAAGAGTGTGTTCACTGGGTGGGCAGGCTTATGATTCAGTAGACACTAGAATGTTCCCTTTCAGTCTTGCTCAGAAGTCTTAAGTCATCCGGTTACCTGCTCCACAGTTCTTCAATCGTTTCGATTATTCTTCTCCAGTTCTGCAGCTTCATGTTCGGTTTCATCTTGTGGGTGGAGCCTTATACCAGCAAAGGCGCAGAAATAGGGTGGGAAGAGGTGGGGATACAGAAGAGAGGGAGGTTGAGATGATGTGTCCTCAAGGAGCATGCAGGATTGTGAGGACGCTGTACATTTGGGCTGAATGGGCCTCTCTTGGATATAAGGTAGTGGAAGCAGAATAAAAGTGGAACTCTGAGCATTTTGGAGTATAAGCCATATATAGGTGTCCACTGTTGAAAAGGAAACAAACCCAAAATGGAGTCATTTGCCCCTATAACAGCAAACCAAGACTTAATTACAGTTTCCGCCTATCCTGGGAATGCAGCTTTTTAACAGTTAATCTGAAATGTCCTGGTCAGCACCAGTGAGGTAGTCTGCATGACGAAAACCCTGCCGGTCCTTTCCCCCACAAAAGCTGTCGTGGTCTGAAACAAACCTTTCTTCTCCTTTGCTGTCAGCTTCCTTGTCCCACCCTCCTTCCTATAAATGGATGGGATGCTTCCAGATTCATGAATTGCTTCATTAAACCAATTAGATTTCTGGGGCGTCTGGGTGGCTCAGTTGGTTGAGCATTGGACTCTTGATTTTGGCTCAGGTCATGATTCCGGGGTCGTAGGATGGAGCCCTACGCTTAAGATTCTCTTTCTCTCTCTGCCCCTCCCCTGCTCCTGTGTGCGTGCCCCCCCCCTCTCTCATGCACACAATTAGGTCTTCAAATTTACTCCTTTGAATTTCATTTTTTAATACCACCAACATGTGAAGGTGAGTCTGTCTGTATAATGTACTGTCTGACCACATGTGTGATTGTACCATTTTAGATAATGACAACACCTACAAGAGCAATCATTCATAAATCATAGCTTTTGTATCAGGTAGGTACCATGCACTTTTTCAGTTTGTTTCAACAACACTGCAAGGTTGGTATTATGCTTTCTGCTTTATAGTAAATGTTTCCAATTCTCAGAAAAGTTCATTAACCAGGCTAACTTAGTACTTGAAACAAATGGCAGGTGAAGTTACGATTTGAACTCAGATCTGTGGTTTTTGTTTTTGTTTTTAATTTGAGAGAGAGAGAGAGAGAGAGAGAGAGAGAGAGAGAGAGAGAGAAAGCAGGAGAGGGGCAGAGGGAGAAAGAGAGTGAATCTTAAGCTGGCTCCATGCCCAGTGAGGAGCCCAACGTGGGGCTTGATCCCATGACTGATTTGACCTGAGCCGAAATCAAGAATCTGATGCTCAACAGACTGAGCCATGCAGGTGCCCCAAACTCAGATCTGTTTTAAATCCAAAGTCCAGGGGCACCTGGGTGGCTCAGTCAGTTGGGCGGCCAACTCTTGCTTTGAGTTTGGGTCATGGTCTCATGGTTTGTGGCACTGAACCCTGTGTGGGATTCTCTCTCTCCCTATCTCTCTGTCCCTCCCATGCTCTCTCTCTCTCTGAAAATAAATAAATAAACTTAAAAAAATGTAAAAACCAAAGTCCATGATCTTTCTAATATACAACGAAGCATTTTACCCTTAGGAACTAAAATGGGAAAGCTGTAATTGAGGACTTTTCCAGCAGAGATAAGGCTTTGAAGGTCCTGTTTTTCCTGAAAAATCTTTCCTAGGTGGGCAGGACATCTGATGAGTTGTCATGACTAAAAGGATATACACTCAGCCTGCTCAGTAGTAACTGTCTGGCCCTGCTTGGCGAGTGCCCAACCTGCATGTTTTTTTTTTTTATTTTAAATGTTTATTTTTTAGTATAAAAACAGGGAGGGGGACAAAAACATAAGAGACTCTTAAATATGGAGAACAAACAGAGGGTTACTGGAGGGGCTGTGGGAGGGGAGATGGGCTAAATGGGTGAGGGGCATTAAGGAATCTACTCTTCAAATCATTGTTGCACTATATGCTAACTTGGGTGTAAATTAAAAAAATTAATAAAAATGTTTATTTCTGAGAAAGAGATAGAGAGAGACAGTGTGCAAGTGGGGGAGGAGCAGAGAGAGAGGGAGACACAGAATCTGAAGCAGCTTCCATGCTCTGAGCTGTCAGCACAGGGGCAGATGTGGGGCTCAAACCCACAGACCTTGAGATCATGACCTGAGCTGAAGTCAGATTAACCAACTAAGTCACCCAGGCGCTCCCATATTCTTTTTTTTTTAATGTTTATTTATTTTTGAGAGGGGGAGTAGGGGCAGAGAGAGAGAGAGAGAGACAGAAACAGAGCCCAAGTTGGAAGCTTAACTGACTGAGCCACCCAGGCGCCCCCCCCCACATATTCTTTAAAAATAAGTTAGGTTAATTGTTTGACTCTTGATTTCTTCTCAAGTCATGATCTCACAGTTCGTGGGATTGAGCCCCACATCAGGATTCTCTCCTCTCTCTTCCCCTTCCCAAATTGTACGCATGTGCACATGCTTGCGTGCGTGCTCTGTCTCTCAAAAAATAAATAAACGTTATAAAAAATCAGTTAGACTTTTTGATTGAAATGCATTTACTCTTTCAGGTCACTAGAGAACCATTTAGGTAATATGAGAAACCAAATAATACGAAATCAATATGTGGATCAAAATATATTTATTGAGTAACAGTGTAACCTGGGGGATACAATGAAGCTCAGCAGGGATCATGTTCAGCTGGGACACACTAGGATGGCTGAGATCCACTCTCATTGGTTAGTTTCTCTATTGTGCCAGCTGTTAGATATTTTGAATATTACCCCTACGTATGAGACATAAATCCCATCCTCAAGGGAATTATAATCCAACTGGGGAAAGGAGACATAAACATATAACTTTAAATAATGACAACAGAATTTGATGTTTGATGACTGAATGTGTCAGTTCTTAAAGCAGAAAGTATGGCTAGAGTGGTCAAGAAGAGTGCCATGGGGGAGTAGAAACAGGAGCAGAGTCTGGAAGGAAGAGGCAGTTTTGGAGAGAAGAGGTCTAGGCAGGGAGAATGACGTGGACAACAGCGTGGAGTTTAGATGATATATGCTGTGATAGTTTTGGGAGTAACCTACTTGGGTTGGAACCAAGGGGGGCCCTTGAAGTGGCCAGTTTACATCCAAAGGTGTGATGCACAGTCTATAAGAACTCCTTGGAGCATTTAATTTGAGCAGTGACTGTAAGGCGCTTGTGGAGGTGTAACCTGTACTGAATGCTTAACACCCAAACTCCCTCCCTCCTTCTCACTTTGCAAAAGAAATAGTGTGGATTAAGACATCATTTGTGGGAAACAACAATTGGAGATTACAGATCTTTCTGAGCTGATGCTTAGAAAAGAATGTCACCCACAAGAAATGTGCAAATGGGTGGAGCTGATGGAGATTTTATGGATGTTGCCTGAGATTCTGATTTTTTAGATGGAGGTTCTGTTTTCTCTTGGTGTCCTCCTTGTTGGTTCATGACTTTTCCATTTAAAATGGAACGATTTCAAGCCAATTTAAAGACAGACACGTGCACACCTAATTGTGCACTTGGGCAAGTATGAGTGCATATGTGCACACAGCACGTGCACGCACACACACACACACACACATTTTCACACACACATGCTCACGCTCCCAGGCATACAGCTTGCTTCCAGCCTAGCTTCTATTTCCTCTCATCTGGCAGCTTTCAGAATAATCTCACCCACCTGTTAAATCAGAGAATGTCAAGTTTAATTTATAACAGCGAGTAGAAACAGGATGCTACAGAAAGCATTTTAATTAAAATCCTTTAATTGGATACATGCTTCTTGTGAAAAGGGAGCTGTGGAGAGGGCCTCTTTGTCGGCACCTTTCACTCCAGTTGCCAGAGATTGTTGCAGGAATGGCCTTGCAATTGGAACCAGCCCTCTGGAGCAGTGGGGGTGGGGCAGGGGCTTGAAGGCCAAGAGAGGGAAATTGGGAGCAATAGAGAAAAAACAAAGGGGTGAATGGCCACGGATTTTGTGCAGAAACACAGCCTTGGTGTTTTCCGGAGGCATTTCTGCTGACCTATTGGTATCGTTTCAAGTTGGTTTCTCCTTAATCCTTTCATCATCTTTAGGATGGGACAGTCTCCAAGGGGAACCCACAAATACCCCTGACTTCAGGCACTGGTTTAGGAGATCTTGACAGTGTAGGTCAATTGGTGAGTGTGGGAGGTGGACAGATGACAGTATGGGGCTGGGGGAGGCCCAGCCTTTGCACCTGGGGTTCCTTAAGTGACAGCACTTAGCACTATCCAGCCCACACTGCAGGAAAGAAAATGTTGAACTCAATTAGAGCTCAGTTTAAGGAAGGGACTGTGTGCTAAAGTGGGGGGCCCAGCCTGGAAACCATCCCAAGAGCTCATGTGGGGTGACAGCAATAGAGTGTGCCAAGAGAGCAGAAAGGCATGGAAGTATTTTACTGGAAACACTCAAAGTAGCTGAGAAAAGTGGGAACTGGAAGTAGTTTTAGTGTCATGTATGTTGCCAAGGAAACAGAAGACCCTAAACTGAGTTCATTAAAGATCGAGGAGGGTGAATGGGTTTTTACCTTCTTGGTTTTACTTCCACTTGCTGTGCCAGAAGGTGATTCAAGAGGGTCTAAATGATACTGATTCTTGGGGTGCCTGGGTGGTTCGGTCGGTTAAGCCTCAACTTTGGCTCAGGGCATGATCTCATGGTTTGTGAGTTCGAGCCCCACGTCGGGCTCTGTGCTGGCAGTTCAAAGCCTGGAGCCTGCTTTGGATTCTGTGTCTCCCTCTCTCTCTGCTCATGCTCTCTCTCTCTCTCTCAAAAATAAATAAACTTAAAAAAATGATCTGATTCTTTCTTGTGAACTAAGAAAACCAGTACTATGACCTCTTCATATAGAGAAGAGACACACCTTGAAGGATTTTTAGATGTTATACATCCATTGTTACTACTGGGCTCCTAGAGGCCCTGGTTACCAAAGAAACAATGGTAGACCATTCTATCTGTTTACAACTATTGGTTGCTTCTATTGGTGTTCTGGTAAATGTTTAACAACTGGCTCCTGGTTGGGGAGAAAAGTCTGACTTGTAGCATTTTTCAGCCTCCATGCTGTAAATATTTCCATCACAGCTGATTTCAAGACACTGATGGTTTAACAACCAGTTGGACAAATTCCTGAAGTTAAAAAATTAGCTGTTACATATCAGTATGAGCTAGGACCAACAGATTATTGGTTCTTTCCTGCCCTGTTAAGCTTTCCTGCAAGAGGTTTTCAGTTTCCTCTTCCATTGCCTTTGTGATTGGCCATATGGCTTGCATTGGCCAATGGAAGTGGATAACACAATCCATAGCCAAACAAAGATTGAAGTGTGCTTGTATGGTTTGGTGCTGCTATCTCCACCTCCTGTGAGCTTCTGCCTTCTACTTTGAGAATAATGTGTCCCAGTTAGTGGCTGATCCTTCAGCCTGGGTCCTGGATGAGAAGACACATGGATCCACCTAAGTTGAGCTGATCTCAGCATAGCCTGACAGAGCCACAGGCAAGCTGCAACCCTTGTGTGATATGAGCAAAGAAATGAATGCGTGTTGTTATAAGGCACTAAGATTTGGGGGTCTGAATAACACAGAAACCTTCACCTAATCAGTAAGCATAGAACAACTGTTGGTACATAGCAAATACTATGGAATTATACCTAGGTCATGTGAAGGGATTAGTGGTCTACAGTTCTGAAAGAAACCTCAAAGCACAATCATTTCAACAATCATATAATATTTGAATGCCCTCTAAAACATCCCTGTCAAATATTTGTCTGTTTTAATGTCCTCTTTATACATGAAAATCTCTTCAAAGATGGAGATCTTGGTACTTCTTGAGCATGCACACCATCTTTGACAGTTCTGTGTTTTGGAAGATTCTTCCTTTGTGAACCAGAAGCCTTTTCTTTTTCATAGGCATCTAGTATCCCTAGTTCTACAGCAAGGTGCCATGGAAAGTGTAATTATTCTACAGGAGAACTCTTCAGATATTTGAAGACAATCTATATTGTCCACATTTAGTCCTCTGCATGTCAAACTCCTCAAAATTTTGAGGAGGAAAAATGTAAACCGAGAACTCTTTACCTAGTTTAAGAATGGGAATGAAATAGAGATTTTTCCAGACCAAAAAAACCACTCCACTGGACTTGATTTTGAGGCCTGTCACCGTCCTGGTTCATCCTGTCTGAGCATCTCTACCTTATACATACTGACATGAATGATTTGTTGGAATTACAGAGGACTATTAGACTCATAAATAGGCCCAAGAAATGAGAAGCTGAAGTGTTGGTAATACATCAGGCAACACAAGACAAAACTGTAGACTCATGAAAGCAAAGAGCTGCAGTGCAAATCCCTGCATAAGGCTTGTATCTGGAAGAGTAGAGATGAGATTGTCCGGAGTGCAGCACAGGTATACGAAAGGCTAGAAAATAGGAACAGGAGATTAAGAAACATGATGGTAATATATATCAAATAGGAGTTCGAAAGAGAGACAATGGAGACATTAGGGAAAGGTAATATTTAAAGATAAATAATAGCTAAAATTATTAGCTATTAGAAGCACAATAAGACTTCAGCAGGACCAAGAAAAATATGTCCATACCTTACAAGTTTTATCTACAGTAAAACCATGTTACAAAGAGTAAAAGAATCAATTAAATGTAACCAGAGACCGAAGAAGTTGCCTAAAAGAAAAACTGGATAAAAATTTAATAGATTACAGGGGTGTCTGGGTGGCTCAGTCAGTTAAGCATCTGACTTCGGCCCGAGTCATGATCTCACAGTTCGTGGGTTCAAGCCCCGCATCAGGCTCTGTGCTGACAGCTCAGAGCCTGGAGCCTGCTTCAGATTCTGTGTCTCCCTCTCTCTCTATTCCTCCCCTGCTCATGCTCTCTCTCTCTCTCTCTCTCTCTCAAAAATAAATAAATATTTAAAAAAATTAAAAAAGAAAAGAATTTTTAAAAAATTTAATAGATTACAACACTTAAAGAACTAAGGGAAAAAAACCCAGGAATTGTTTTAGCCTAGAATTCTAAAGTCTTATTCAAGAATATCGGCCATGTGTATGCTTTTTTAGAAAGAAATAAATCAGAAGGTAGGGAAAGCTGTAAGAACATAAGACAAACAAATTAGTAAACATGTAGATTTAAAAAACTTGCAAAATAGGAGAAGTAGGTTTCATAGTTAAGGCACTTCAGGGTCCTGCATTCTTCTGAAGGACACAGATACTGATTAATTTTAGACTTTATGTCAAGTACACTTTTTTTCTTAGTATTTGTTTAAGTTTGAGAGAGAGAGAGAGAGAGAGAGAGAGAGAGAGAGAGAATGAACACAAGCAGGGGAGGGGCAGAGTGAGAGGGAGACACAGAATCTCCAAAGGAGGCTTAGAGCCTGACTCGGGGCTTGAATCCACAAACTGTGAGATCATGACCTGAGCCGAGGTCGGAAGCTTAACTGACTGAGCCACCCAGGCACCCCTCAAACATGCATGTTGAAAATGGACGGTACCCATGAAAAGAATAGTGATAAATAGTGTAACATCCTGACCAGTAGTGAAATTAAAAAAAAAATAAAAAGGAAATCCAAATCACTCTATTTTTGGTAAAAGTATAAAAACATTGAGAAAAAGAGCACATGCCAACTCTAGGTTACTGGTTATTTCGTAGAAGGGAAGGGAAAGGAATGACATGTAGTGAGGTGGAGGGGGTGATTCATCAACCTTATTTGCAACATTTTATTTATTTAAAAAAATCAGAAGCAAATCAGGCCAAATGTTAATGTATTAGGTCTGGAAAGTGGGTATTTTGGTGTCTGCTACATTAATTTGCTTTCACCTTTTGTATACCTCCATTTTTTAGTTAAAAATTATAATAATTAAGATATAATTCAAATTCAAGTATACAAATTCAAGTAATAATGAGATATTAAATTGAGACCATCCATCAGACAAGCAAAATTTAAGAGAGCTCCAGTAAGAATTGCTAACAGAGATGTGTGGAAAAAGATAGTCTTTTCTAATGGAAGCATTAGGACTTTATTGGAAATTAAAGATAAACTTCTTTAGCTAGCAATTTTAGTTTTGGGAGTCTATCTCATCAAAATAAAGGATATTTATATATTATATTTGTGTTAGTATGAGCAAAGTATGGAAACAAAACAAATAACCATCTTTATGGTATGATTACCTAAGCTGTATATTCATATGTATGTTATGTGATAAATTGTTAAAAAGAATGAATTAAAGCTGTATCAGCTTACTTGAAGGTTTTCCATAAAAAATTGTTGTGTAAGAAAGAAACAAAATGCAGGGCAAAATGTATTTAGTATGATTCCATTTTGTAAAAAAAAATTAAAATATTCTTTAAAAAATTTTTTAAATATTCTAAATAAAATATATATGCATATGTCCATATAGGACTTCTATGATTATATGAAGCAAGAAAAAAAAAGCAGAGGAATACAAAGTGGTGATAAACTTGGGCTTCCTGATGTGAGTGAATATAATTTGGATGCGGACGGGAAGAGAAAGGTGAAGGAGACAGCCACCAAAAAAAAAAAAAAAAAAGAAAGAAAGAAAGAAAAAGAGCAAAAATCTCTTAAAAATAGTCAGTGTGCATGATAATCCCATTTATGCATTTACATAAATATATATTCATACAGACAGAATATATATAATTATAAAATTAAAAGCACAGAATTCAATGACAATAAAATTAAAAGTCTTTAAATAACTGGTTTCGCCTGCATTTCTCTGCTTATACTTCAGTGATCACTATGATTTGACTTTTTAGTTTTTAGCCTCTTATCCTGTCACCTTATGCTTCATGTTGGAGACACTCAACAGTTCCCTCCTCCTACTCTGAGCACTCTTGCTTTTCTTAACTGGAATATCTTCTTCGCCAAGTCGAATGAATGTATCTATTTACATGGGAATGAACTGAATTAAATTAATAAAATTTGCAATGTAGCTGTGAAACTGAAGTTAGAGAGGCAATTGAGACTGAGGTCAAGAATGAAGCCACCAAGTCGGTAAAGGAACAGGGCATGCGATTTGTGACCAAGGGAAGAAGTGTTGGGGGCTTGTGGATGAACTGGGTGAGACTGACTGTTAAGTGTCTGGAAAGGCTGGCACAGAAGATTGCACTTGAAACAGTTTACCAGAGAGCTGCTATATATTGCCAAGCAGTAGAACAACAGCATCAGAGGAAGAATTTAAGGGAGATTTGTCATCAGTGGTAATTCACATACTGACTGATGACAAATTGGTGTTGAGAAGGAGAGGAAGGACAATGTGAGTGGCAGTAGAGGTATAACTGGCAAGGGCCTATATGACTGTCTGGATATTAAGGGTGGAGGTCAGGAACACGTCCAACATGACTTCACTTGACTTGAGTAATTGGGAAGGAGTTGGTGTCACTGGTTTAGAATACTTAGGTATGTGTATTCCAACGCACTCTAATTAACTGTAAATAGCACAGTTACTGCAGTGTGGTATCGATGTTAACAATTCAATTCATCCTCACAGAACTGTCTTTAATCTTTCTAACCAGAGGTGGCTGGTATAGAACATATACTAGGTCCCTACTTTCACGTGCTGATTTCACATAATCTAATGATGTGCTTTCTTTTTTTTAAAATTTAATTTTATTTATTTTTGAGAGAGAGAGAGCAAGCAAGAGTGAGGACAGGCAGAGAGAGAGAGGGAGACAAAGGATCCAAAGGGGGCTCTGCGCTGACAGCAGCAAGCCTGATGTTGGGCTCGAACTCACAAAGCGTTAGATCATGACCTGAGCCGAAGTTGGACGCTCAACTGACCGAGCCACCCAGGCGTCCCATCTAATGATGTGCTTTCATGCTTTATTCTACTTCATGTTGATCTCTGCCGTGTGCAAGCCTAATTTTTGTACTTCAGCTGATGTACTAATCAAGGTCATTTGAAAATCCTTCTTTTTCTTCAAGACTGTGCAAAGATCAGTTTTCAAAGGCAAAGTTTCCTATCAAAACATCATGGATTCCATGAATTGTACTTCCATGCCCCAGTTATTTATTTTCCTACTAGTTGCTGTCGTAATTTACACATATTCAGAAATACTCATAAGTAGCTTTCCTTCAACGTGGAACTGTTTTGTCAGTTCAAATGTTATTTTCTATAGGAGTGGGAGGGTTTTATATACATGCCTAGCTAAGTGTGTCTAGAATGCTCTGTGCTAATAATTAGGAACTCTTTCCTTATGGTACAATCCTCACAGATGTCCTCCCGGCTGTGGTATTCAGTTAGTGTTTTTCCCAGAGCTTTCTAGAAATGATTTAATTTTCACTGAAGTGTAGTTTACATCTATCTAGTGGAAGTCTATGTACTTTATGCAGGAATATGAGCAATGTTGATGGGCCACCTATCAGCATAGACCAGAAATCCATCTGGAGTCAGAATTAACCTCAAATGCTCTTATTCTTGGCTTCTCTCTTTTTACCATGGAGAGGTAGCTTTCAGTTGAAAAAAATATCTGGGGGGGGGGGAAATTCTATGCATAAAATTCTGAAGCTCATATAATATTTACTGAAGCGGGTACCTCATCTGGAGATTTTACAAGTTCCAGAGAGGTCTTTTTTCCTGTGCTTCCTTTATGGAGAAAGAGTAGTTATTTCTACTGACACATGTCTTTATGATCTAATAAATATTTGAAGCTGGAACCCTTAGGAAGAGATTTTTTAAGGGAAAAATTACAGGGTTTAGTCTTATGATAAAATACTTAAAAAAATAAATATCAGGGTTGATATGTACTCCAACCCTGAACAATCATACAACAGCTACTTTCCCACCCTTCCCAGGGTTGAGTTGTGTCATTCCCTTCAAATGTGGGGATGGATGTCCCCATGATTAATATGTGTAACTTGGGACCAGAGGGCCATTTTTTCCCCTTGAATCACGCATTAGATATAGAAGTGTATGAACACTTTGTCTCTACATCTGATTAAAGTGATATGACTATGTGAGGTTATAAACAAGGTGAGATCCAGCATAGACTTTTGTTTTCTAGGTTTTTCATTTTGTATTCCCTCCCTTAGATCTATGATTCGAGTAGTACTATCTTGAGAAGCTTCCAGGTAGTCTGGAGGTTGGTCACAGGTAGCATTTATATGTGTATTATATATATGTAATATATATTATAATAACATAGTACATATATATAATTTAATGTTTATTTATTGTTGAGAGAGAGGGGGACAGAGTGAGAGCAGGGGAGGAGCAGAGAGAGGGAGATGTAGAATCTGAAACAGCCTCTAGGCTCTGAGCTGTCAGCACAGAGCCTGCTGCAAGGCTCACTAACCGCGAGATCAAGACCTAAGCCAAAGTTGGATGTCCAACTGACTGAGACACCCAGGTGCCCCTGTATTTTTGGTAATATATATTTGATGCTACTAGTCTGAATTAGAGATTTACTTCTGATATTAATGAAATCTAAACATCTTATTTGAGTCACACCAAAAGCAGCACTCTATATTTTATTGGGATTTTTCTCACAGTATAGGATAACCAGCAGGTCTTTAATCCTGCTGTGGTTCACAGGTTTAATGACCAGAAATCTTGAGCCAGACCAAGATGCACCTTTTATGGCATCTAAATTTAAAAGTTAGTTTTAGTTTTCATAGGCTTATTTATTAATGTCAATAGTAATTAAGCAATGTCCACGTTAATAGTAATTTCTAAGATCTGTCAGTATTCTGAGATATTTTGAAAATCAGCAGGTGCATCTGACAAAAGATTGAAGACTTTATGGAGAGCTCTCTCACCTATTCTTATCCATTCCATGATGCCCAACATGGATGCAAACAAAGGAAAGATCATTTTTACTTCCAAGAGTTCTCTCTATAAATATTACTTACTGTTTGGCTCCCCTGTAACAACACTGCTCTATCACCCACATCATATCAAGTCCTAGGGGACCTTAGCCAACTTCAGAGAAAGTTAATTCCCATTTTCTACCAGAATAGATATGTGTAGGCATCATCCAAGCAAACTGATTAAAAAGTTAAAAACTTCAGTCAATTGAACAGGTCTTTTTGAAATCCAGTGCTTTGCTGAATCGTTTCCTCTCACTTTCTTCTCTCCACTTCATTTAGCTGGTAAGTATGGCCATTAAGAAGAATGTTCAAGTTTCAAATCCAATAAAGCCTATCTCTTTCAATTAGGGGCTATTAATAGCTGCTATTTATCTCCTGGAAGATCTCAAAGCACTTTAAAATTTTCACTGTGATCAAATACAGACTCTCATTATTAGAATCATTTCACCTCCCACTACATATGTCTATATTAGAGGTGGAAAGTGGCAGCTTACCCCTGAGAAACTTCCCAGTCCTTGAGACAGAGAATGAAGAAGAATTCTGTATCCTAATCCCTTGATGGTTTCAAGAGACAGAGCTGGAATATGTTGCTGCCAGATTGGGATCTACCTAGCCTTCTAAACTAGTATTTCCCAATCAGTAAGAGTTGAATAAATGTAAATGATCAAGGTCATGTTGCGTAAATTTGTAGGGGATGGAGAAGAGGGGATTCTAGCTACTTACATTCACCCTCACTCAGGAAGTATGTAGGTCCAGAGGCAATTCAGAAGCAGATTTCATTCAGTTAGTACATAGAGGGGGCTGATTGGTGAAAGCTGATGGAAAGAGTTCAGGGCTCTGGATAGAAAAACTTGGGTGGGGGGTGCCTGGGTGGCTCAGTCTGTTAAGTTTCCGACTTCAGCTCAGGTCATGATTTCACGGTTCATGGGTTCAAGCTCCACGTGAGGCTCTGTGCTGACAGCTTGGAGCGTGGAGCCTGCTTCAGATTCAGTGTCTCCCTCTCTCTCTGCCTCTCTCCCTCTCATGCTCTGTCTCTGTCTCTCAAAAATAAACATTAAAAAAAATTAAAAAGAAATTAAAAAAAAGAAATACTTGGGAGTCCTTCATCATGTGTGAAGATAAATCACTGTAGATGAATTCTAGGAAATGGAGTCTCATATATCTACATGGACAAAATCCAATTAAATGGGAACTCTGGGATCTAGGATCTTTCCTTAAATTTAATGTTTTTTTGGTCTATTCTCTTTTCTTAAAAATTATTTTTTAATGTTCATTTTTGAAAGAAGAGAGAGAGCATGAGTGGGGGAAGGGCAGAGAAAGAGGGAGACACAGAATCCAAAGCGAGCTCCAAGCTCTGAGCTGTCAGCACAGAGCCTGATGTGGGGCTCAAACTCATGAACTGTGAGATTAAGACTTGAGCTGAAGTCAGGCACTTAACCGACTGAGCCACCCAGGTGCTCCATTCTCTTTTTTCACCCTGTTTCCCTAATTGAAAAGTGATACATTATTTAGTAAAAAAAATTGAATATATTAAAAACAAATAACTCTCTACCCCACTATCCAAATTGTTAGGAATATTTGGGTAAATTTCTTTGTAGGGTTTGACATGCATATGAAGAAAAGAAGGAAGGGAGAAATCCTCTGTATTTGTGATCTGTCTAGGCATTAGGAGGTAGAGGTGATTGGGGTTGTGAAGCTCTCCATCATCATCCAAATATAATGTTTTCTTTAACAGAAGAGGAATTTAGGAGCTAGAACATATTATTGATGATAATAATTTACAATGAATTATCTGGAGAATTTTCTCATTTCGTCAGTCCCCTATAATAGACCTGTCTTATGATTTTGTACGTATTTATGTATCGGGGCTTGACTGGACTAAAAACAAGGTAATAATATTTTGAAGCTCTGAAATAGTGGGGAAATTATGATTTTATTTAGTATAGATAAACATCTGTATAATTATATAACTGTCTGACGTATCACTCTTTTATCCTTATTTTCTCATTTCCTTTTGGTGCTTTTGGAAGGGGAGGTGGTAGAGGATGGAAGGTTTTATGAAATAGTATCACTTTAGAGTGGCTCTGTTTTAAAACTAAACCATATCTGCCACTTACATTTAGCATTCAGACTTTATGTGTCCCTTTTAGTTCTGTTCATTGGTTTAAAAGGAATACTTGGTAGATACTTCTATTCATTTCACCCACAGTGAATTTGGCTGTAACAATCATAATTAGTCAGGAAGACAACAGAGATAATGTGTTGATGACAGCTTAAGCTAATTATAAAACCTCAGAGATGCCCCTCAGGGTCCTATTTTATCAGATTCTTATTACGCTAAACTGAATCAAGATGTTCACTCATCATTTCAGGTGCGGGTAAATGCGCTAAATGGTGTGGAATTTTATGACTATAAAAGGTCAAGTTTCAAGAGTTTTCTTTTTAAAGGAAATTTCATGGAATTTAAAATGTGAAGTCCAATCATACTGAATTCATTGGCAGCCAGACCTGCTTAAAGGTGAAACCTCATTTCCCCAGGGGTTTCAAGTCAGAGAGGAGAAATCCCCTCAGGTTGCTCCCCCTTCTGCCAGGTTTCAGTTATAACAGAGAATCTTTTCACAAAATATAGTCAATTTATACTTCAGGAATTTAAAACATATTTCATTGGCTCATCTGGACACTGGAAAATCTTATATTCTTTCCCAAGTGACTTGGCACATTACTTTGGCACACACTAAGAACTTACACACCTGGCAAGCCACCTCGACTTTCCTGACGCTCAGAAGGAGGTCTCCAAACCTACAAGCATTTTGGATGGCGAGCTGTGTTCAATGTGCCCAAATCCAAGAAGCATGAAAACAACCATTCACATACAGAGATGGGGAGATGGGCGGGGGGAGCGCTAAAGACAGGGAGAGAAGGGAGACAGAGGCTCAGGTGAGAAAAGAAAAAGAGATACGGATATACTCATTTGGCCAAAGTTTAATAAAGCCAAAGAATCATCCCAGTGAGTTTATTCTTGATTTCATTAATGGTCATTCTCAGATACGCAGTCATACTCTGTGACTAACTTGGAGTCTGATATTTTGTTGAAGCCTGGAAATATTGCTGGTCTAATCTTCTAACATTAAATAATACCAAGCCAGTGTTTACTCTGGTGGGGCCACAATTCTGCAAACACAGTCAAGATCTGTGACTTGATAGTTATCACTGTTTCTATTAGCTGTGACTCCATTGTTGGCTTCATGGCAGCTAGGGGGCTCTGAAAGTGTGAGGAGCTAGAGGGTTCTCTAGGACATGCAGACCCAATGTAATAAAAGTAAGGACCTGGTCCATGCTCCATAGTAACGGTTCTTTATGACATATGGAGAGTGTCCAATACAGTACCTGGCACACAGTAAAAAATTAGTAATGTTGGTTCCTCTTTAATCATCATCACTGCAAATGGGATTCAGCATTAGGAGTAACTTGGCACTTTAGCACTAGGAATAAATTCTCTTTTGCCAGATTTTGATTATTGAACCGTAACTCCTGGAGGTGCTGTAGTGGATGTGTCCTTGAGTCAATATGGATACTAGCACAGAATTCACTCAATTATTTGTTGAGAGAATGAATGAACTAATACATGAATGTATGAATGACTGAAAGCAGGGCTTGAGTAGGGACACAATAAGGCAAGTAGGTTTTTTTTTTTTTTCTGGGCTGTAGTTTCTCTTGGACATGTTTTAATTTTGCTCTGCATTTGGAGATAGAAAAAATGTCTATCTTATCTATGGGGATCTGTAGGGACTAGTAGGAAGTTGGGAAGGGAGAAGGGATGTGTCTGGGTGTCTGGAAATCGGGTCCAGTTAGTAAAGATATGGGAAAGAGTGCTTGGAATCTGGGTGAATCTTGGGTATAGGGCTAGTGGTTTGGATTTGGAAAATAGGTTTTCCATAGAATTTGGGGGGCAGCAGGTCACAGTTAAGGGGAAGAGTCACACTACATTGCATTAACCCATTGATTATTTATCTACCTTTATTCATTCCCTAAATATTTGTTGAGTATTTATTATGTTAGGTATTTCATTACTTACCAAGACACAACAGTGAGCAACACATGGTCTTTTAAAGTCTAGTTGAAAAAAAAAGGGGCACCGTTGTTCTATATCAAGTTCTGCATACCCTAGTCTCTTGCCAGAAACACATATTCACAAGTAGTATCTCCTTTGTGAAGGGCTCTAGTGAGGAAAACACTCTTATCTAGGCTAGCACTCCATTTGAGAACTTTTCTTTTTCTTTCTGTGTGTATATAATTCCCAACTCTATAAATGGATTTTCCTCTAAAGTCAAAATATGAAACATTCGGTTGCATGGTGTAGTATGTGGGCAAAATGGTCCATGAGAACACTCACTGGTAATGACAAAAATGATATCCTGTGGCCATAGCTAACAAGGAGAAAAGTGACGGAAGCAGTTTTTTTCTAGCAGAAAGAGAGAATATGGTAGGAGAGCTGGGTCTGGCAGGGAAAAGGGAGACGTGGCAAAGGAATTAAGTATTACAATATCCACGCGTTTGAAAATTATAGTCTGTGAGCTATAGATCTTAAGTCATAATTAGTTAAAGTAGGGATTATTTCCTTGGGATGGTTTTCAGGTATTTGGGAGTGATCTTGAGTAATATTTGATACAACCAAATTGCAGAGCCTTGGAAACATTCAGACACCCCTTCATGCTTCTTGAAGCTCATTGTCATGGGACTTGACCTAAGAACACTTTTTACTCTGCCAGCTTTGAGTCATTAGTGGGAATACATGAGTTGGTATATATATATTTTTATGCCCATTTGGGACACTTCCAGGTGATATATAGGGCCAGTAGAAATGTGGCAGCAGTAATTTATTTATGGTCCAAGTGTGGTTTGACAACTGCATCTCCACAGAGCTCCATGCCATCCATTCGGTTTCTGTCCTCTCAGTGATACTGACTTATGTAAGAGCTATTAAAGTTTTAACACAGCAGAGCAGCATGCATGGGGAAACCATTCATCAAAATGCAAAAAGAACATAGTCCCTAAAAATTACATTTCTTTCAGTTACTAGTTCCTAACTGCACTTTATTTTAGGGCCCATTACTATTCTTTGGCTACTATAGCTTACTTTCTGTATTTCTCTCTTTAAACTGCTGTAGTTTAAGTGTGGGTCCTGGAAAAATGGTGTCAGTAATTTGACTTCCATTTCCTTGGAAGCCTCTCCCATAATTTTTTGTAGAGTCTTTCCATTTTCTATTTGTTGCCCAACCTCTATGTAAGTTTCTTCTCAGGAAAAGATCTGTCACCAATCATTCACACCTTGATGCAAATTTAGACCAGTATATTACCTTTCCCTGGGGTGTATGCACTTTAAGTTTTCCCTCTAAATATGTAACAACATTTTGCCTGTTTCTAGAGGAATTCAAGCTCTATTCCATCAAGCAGTGGGATTAGTATTTTACTAGGTAAGAGCCTTCCTTGATGTCCCTGATATTCTACCAGGCAACTCTTATGTATAAGGCTCCTTCTTCCCATAAATTATACATCAGTTCCCAGTTTAGATATAGACTAAAGGCCTGAACTCATCCTAACCTAGGTGCAGTGGTACAGCCACTGTGAAAAACATTATGGAGTTTCCTCTAAAAATTAAAAATAGAACTACTCTATAATCCAGTAATCACATTACTGGGTATTTACCCCCCAGATACAGAAACACTGAATCAAAGGGATACTTGCACCCCTGTTTACTGCAGCATTATTTACATATGGAAGCAATCCATCAATAGATGAATGGATGAAGAAGATGTGGTGTGTGTGTATTCCATCATATATATATGATATTCCATATGATGGAATATCATTCCACCATAAAAAGGAATGAAAATCTTCCCATTTGCAATGACTAGGATAGAGTTAGAGAGTATAATGCTAAGTGAAATAAGTCAGTTAGAGAAAGACAAATACCATGTGATCCCACTCACATGTGGAATTTAAGAAACAAAACTAATGAGCAAAGGAAAAAAAAGAGACAAATCAAGAAACAGAGTCTCAGATATATTCCCCAGTTATTCAAGGGAAGGTGGGTGGAGAGATGGGGGAAATAAGGAAGAAGAAGGAAAAAAAAAGGACTGTGGATTCCATTTTGGGAATACTCTTTTGCTATCTTTCAGATTTCTCACCGGAGGAAAAGCCAGCTGCCATGTTAAGAGGCATACTTGTGAAGACACCTTAATATCAAGATCATGTAAAAAACAGAGTGGGACTGGAGAGAAGACTACAATTGGACTGCTAATTGTTTTATTTTTAAATAATAACAAACTCCCCAAACCATGGGGCCAGTTCTTCCTGAGGACAGGTAGACAGCCTTGGCATTTGCTGAGTCCTCTTCTGCACAGGGTTTCTCACTGAGTTAGTGGACATTGGGCCTAGCAGAATTCTTGATGTGAGGGATTGAGTCCTGCCAACAATCACATAAATGGAAGTGGATCCCCACTTGTTGAGGCAAGTCTCCAGATAAGACCACAGCCCTGGCCTATGACTGCAACCTCATGAGACAATTTGAGCCAGATATACCCATCTAAGACAGGTCTGGATTTATGACCCAATGAAGCTGTAAAATAATCAATGTTTGTTGTTTTAAGCCTCTAATTTTTAGAATAATGTGTTACACAGTAATAGAAAAATGAATACAGGGGACAAATAAGTTGAATTCCCAACAGTGTCCTAAAAGGCGGATTTACACTCTTTGCTGTATACTTTCTGTAAACTCAAGACTTATTCCTGACATTGTGTGATGATTCATCGAATTGACTTGTTGGGGTTCATTACCAATTCTTCCCTCTTCCTTCCCACTCCTTACTTGAACCAGTTACACCCTAACTTAACATGTTTCTTATTAGAAACCCACCCTCTTTCCCTCCACCTACCTCCTTCCTTGTTTTTATTCAGAGTAAAGGAGGGATAAAATAATCTGAGTTAAAGTGAGACATTAATGCCCCTGAACAGATGCACTTGGGATTAATGTGACAGAATGTTTAGGAGAATGTGCTGGAGCCCTTGGAGTCTGGGACAAAATTCGGCTGATGATCACCCAAGATGGCATGCAGAAGCTGAGAGCTAGGGATAAGGGACCCAGGTGACAGCTGTTGTTTTTATGGCCTCCTTTTGTTGACAATCTGGGAAGGATCTGTTCTGCCTGGTTTTTGGCAGGGGGATGGGAAGAAGGATTTAGGTTTGTTCTTAGAATACAGAATCTTTTAGATTAGCAGTATAAGCTGAGTTGAGAGTGACTTTCTATCTCCAGCATTGCCTCATTTTTTGGGTTAAGGGCAGGAGCGGCTGGTAAGCGAACAACATTTGTGTCTCTACTGAACAAATTTTGAAGGAAGGGAAAATGCCTACTCAAGCAACACATCCTGACTTCCTTTGCAAGCTTCAGAACATAGGTCTTAAGAAAAATACTTCCATTTGAAGCTACTGAAAAGTAAAAGAGGGACCCAACAATAGTTGATAAGGACTTTCAAAAGACACAAGGCAGAAAGTCAGAGGGGCAGAGTTTACTAATGACACTGATACTCCTTGGTGGAAACAACCTCTAATCCATGACTTTACCACAGAGAAGCTCCTATTAAGGGATTACAACAAGGATCAATGAGATGGAAATTAATAAAAGTAAAAAGGCTGACCACTGATCAGGTATCTCTAACTGGGCTCGAGTTCTCAGGACACTGTGTACAGAAGTAATCTCCTTAAGAAGGTGGCTTTTTTTACTTTTGCTGCAAAGCACCTTGCCTTTTACATTCAGTTGGCCAGTCAGATGTTGCCTGATTGAAAGGCTCTGTCCTTCCAGATGGCCAACAAACACATGAAACGATGCTCAGCATCACTCATCATCAGGGAAATACAAATCAAAACCACACTAAGATACCATCTCACGCCAGTCAGAGTGGCTAAAATGAACAACTCAAGAGTCTACAGATGCT